>VWZP01009871.1:2468464-2512751 GCA_013396995.1 Dicaeum eximium | reverse complement strand
GAGGAGGAGAGGCAGACTTTTTAGGTTAAAAGAGGCAAATATAACAAAAAAGACTAACGTGGAAATTCAAAGCCAGAAGGGAAAAACAAGGAACCCAAGGTTTCTCAGCCATTAACATTTCCTAGTTCAAAGTACAACTGGGAATTTCCCAGGCCCCAGTTTAGTGTTCTGGAACCATCAGTACTGCAGTTTGGATGCCACTGGAGGACAGGATTGCTCAGAAGGTGTACTGTGGGGTGGGGGGACACAGTGGGCATGGGGAAAGGTCAAGAGAATGGGAGGAGTTTAGGCTGATCTCTGTTCATTTGGACAGGGCTGTTGGTCTTGGGAGGCTGAAGTGTTTCCAGGGGAATGGAAACTCAGCTTGAGCCTCCTCTTCTCTCCTCTCGAGAGCTCTGCCGTCACAACACACATAAAATAAACACCAGTGGAGAGTTAAGATAATGTACACACACCAGGCCTGTTCAGTGTCTGGATCATTTTAGATCACAAAGCTATTATTCCTTTTTGACTTGTATTTTTAGCCTGTTTTAAATGTCCTGAGGACTGTTTCATGCAGGAGAAAAAAGCTAATAATGGAGCTATGTATTTTCTTATTGCAGCCCTGCTTTATTTACACTGAAGGTACATGAAACCCTCTTTCTTTGAACAAAACAGGAATGAAACAGCAGGAAACAGTCTCTTTGTTCACAACTCTGAGGCAGTATTCAGTCCCAAAACCTTTTTCTCTATGTTCTGTCATTCCTGTGTTTTCCCTTTCTCAGTGCCAGCATTTTCCCCCCTCCTAAACCAGATGTAGCAGAGGTTTTGGTTATTTTTACTGTGATAAAATGTCTTCTAGGAAATTCAGAAAGCAAGTTGTGCAAAGCAAGTTGTGCAGTGAACAGCAGAAAGAATGCAATGTGAGTTCCTGTAAATTTGTACCCACTGTCCCTGTCTCTAGATCCACTCAGGAGCCCAAACAACACAGCGACCATGTGTCTGATCCCCATTTGCAGTTTGGCTTGACTGCATACTGAACAGGAAAAATAAATATTAAATTTATGCTGTAGCCTCCCCCTCAGCACATTCCTAGCTTGAGTATCTTCACTTGGCCATTGGTTTTCATGCAACTTGTACGAATTTGTTATGTTTGAGGCTTTCACTGTAGAAATCAGGGAGACCGATGGCCAGACTGCGTTGTCTCATGTCTTACTTCCTTAGGACAGCCAGATGAAAAAGAAGAAATAAATCCACTTTTTCTTTTTTTTTTAAAGAAGAAAGGAAGGCAGGGAAGGCAGGCAGGGAGGCAGGCAGAAAAGGAAGAAAGAAAGGAAGAAAGGAAGAAAGAAAAGAAAGAAAGAAAGAAAAAGAAAGAAAGAAAGAAGGCAAAGAGGGAGGGAGTGAGAAGTATGGTGAACAAAGGAAAAATTACATTTTAAGATAATGTGAGAAGGGAGAAGACAAGTAATTGAGAAGAAACAGATAAAGAATCAAAAGTAATCTACAGATAATTTAGGTATAGGAAATTTTACACTGCTTATTTTATAAAATTAATTTAAGCTGCCTGGCAAATACAGGTGCAATTAAATCATGTTTCTCTATTAAAGACAAACATTAAAAGATAAGAAAATTTAGTTGTGCCATCTGAAGAAACAGCTGTCAAATATCAGATGTTTCTGTTTATTTTGGTGAATCTGAGTGAGTTTGGCCCACTGAATGTATGCACACAATATATATTAAATTATATTTAGAGGATGGGTGACATGATTTGGTCCTTTGCCATGATGGTTTTACCAGGTGCTTAAACATACATGCTTCAAAATGCTTTTGGCTGCAAGGATGGAATTACACTGTGGTCAAAGACCCAGAGCTGAGGTTTGGACTGGTGTCCAGCAGATCCCAGGGCAGTGGCAGGAAGAGAGGCAGGAGGTCCCAGCCTGGGTTTGTAGCTCAGCATCAGCCCCCTGGGCTGTGCAGGGCCAAGGCACCTCCAATCACACTTAGCCCCTTGGAGATGAGGGCATGATCATGCAGAATCTGCTGCCACATGGCTTCAGGCCCAAGACAGGGAGGTGCACTGTGGCCAACCACTCTCCCAGTGTCCTGCCCTAATCCATGCAGTGAGCAGCATCCCTTCCTGCCTCTGTCCCTCCCTGTCCTCCCTCTGACATGGTGGCTGGCCCTGGTCAGCAGAGAGACTGTGCCACCCTCTGATGGAAGCCCTGCTTTCTTCATGGTCATGCACCTGCGAGACAAAGGCTGCTCTGGCACTGCTGAGGATGTGCAGAGGTGTCACAGTGTGTCACACTGGTGTGTGACACAGGACAATGTCTTCACTTGCTCCTAAGCCCAGGTGAGAACCTGGCAGAGAGCAGGAAAGGGAATGCAAGCAACCACCATGGGGTGATTCAGATGTGAGCAAGGCAAGCCCAGAGGCACGGACAGTAGCTCAGGGGTGATGAAGAAATGTCACCATCTCTTTCCAGATCACTGTGTTTCACGGGTGGGCAAATGCTGCAAATGCCAAGTGTAGAACTCCCGCCTCATCTTCTCCTCCACCTGGCACTTCCACCACGCTGTGATGTGTAGCCTGAGCTGTGCAATTCATCACCACGCTGGAACCACTCCGTGGGCTCACAGAGAGCTGCACCTAGCAAAGTGTAATGGAGTAGACCAGTATTTTTAAATTAGTGAAGAGGAATGGCACAGGTGACAAGAATCAGCCCGAGAGGCTAGGCCCAGTGAACACTGCAGCTGGATGCAGCTAAAGGAGCAGAGAGGGTTTATGGGTGCACCTCCAGGAGTGAGCAGGCAGGCTGGTACCTGCTACCCTTTTAAGGTAGAGATGGAGCTCTTTTTCCTAGCCTGATCAGAGAGTCTTGCTGCCCATTTCAGATGAGGGGCAGAGAATGTTTTGCTCTTTGGGTTCAACTGCCCTGTTACTCTTCTGTGTTTCAGACAGAGCATTTTTCAGGATGCTCAGTTTTGTGCTGACATGGCTGGTGCACTCATTGGTACAGACCTTCCTGGAAGCCTGAGCAGCTTCATCAGGTCCCAGGAGAGCTTCCAGAGAGAGAGCTTCCAACTGCTGCCTAAATTGTCAGTCTCTCCATTGTCCTGGGCTAAGTTGCAGATATGTCAGGTGATGAGTGTGGGTTTTCCCCAGCCATGTGACAATGAATAAACCCTGCCTGTGTGATTCAGATGATGCAGATGCTGTGTGATCTGAACAAGGATGCAGAGGCTGATGCGTAGGTTGGAAGAACATGGAAGAACCTAAAAACTGGTGTCCTCCTTATCAGGCAGGGAGACTGGTGCTGGTTAAAACACAATGTTTGTTTTCACCAGAAGTGGTTTTCTGTGTCATTCTGCTTGTGCCCTGAAGTTTGATTAAGGAGACATACTGTGATTCAGGGTTCACAGTGTTTGCATTTGATTTCAGCACCGTAGGCAAGGCGAGAAAGATGGGGTGGGTCCTGACTAAGTCCTGCAGGATTCAGATCTAACAGGGAAATGACAAGGAAGGCAGTGAAATTATCTTAACTGTGGAGTTGAAAGATTCCCTGGTGATTCTTGGCAGCTGTACCCAATCATCCCCTGTAGCAACAGACACACTTCTGAGGGTGGTGTGGAAACGGCACTGCTGCCTGGCTGTGATGAGCGCTCCTTGCTGTGGAGGGCCAAGAGCTGTTTGGTTGTGGGGAAGGTGCTCTGGGAGGCAGGGGACATCTGCCTGCTCTTAGGCAGAGGATTGATACAGTAAGATAGCGTGGCTCCTGCCATTGGACCCAAGTTGTAGCTATTACTGCGGATAATTACAGGTGTTTCAAAGTTTGTCAGTGTGCTTTTTCCAGAACTGTGTGTCTTAGCACATTTCAAAAGAAGCTAGCAACCCACAAAAAGCATGCTAATTAGCAAGCAGCAGTGATGAGAGACACCAGAGATGCTGGAGGAAAAGAAATGCCACAAATGGTTCACAGGATTGCGCATTTCAGTTCCGAGCCAGATTCAGACCCTGCAGTCAGACTCCTGGCTCAGTGGAGGGGCATTTCCAGCCTTTGAAGTCACATTTTCTGCTGACACCTTCGTGTGGTGAAGATGAGCCTGCAATCCCTGATGTGCAGAATGGGATGCAAATGGGACAGCACTGCTGGGACAGAGCAGAGCAGTGACAGCCTGCAAGCCCTGGGTGGGCAGGCACCGGCTGGGGACGCGGCACACGGGCTATGGCTGTGGCTCTGGGTGCTGCTGGCTGCCCTTTGTCACCCTTGCTTTGAGCAACAATGCCCCTGGTCAAGCCAGGTCAGGCACATGCCCTGCACAGCAGGTCCTGACTTGACTTCTTGGAATGCCAGGACGGCTGTTCCTGGCTGGAGGAAGTGGCACCACACTTCAGAAATGAATCATAGAGTCTTCTCTTTCAAGTTCCCATAAACCACTTAAAATCCATCCTCTTTTGCCTTCTTTTTCTGGGCTCTCTCCCAGGTGATTTCTCAGAATTTCCGTGAAAATTAACGCACAGCATAATGGAAACAGAATTTAAAAATACATCCCATCTTTTTTCTTGATGACCGAAGCTTTTTTAAGGTGAGGGTGTCATGATGGATGAGTGAGGAAGTCCATTTCCATTTTAATTTCAAACTTCAATGGAGTGGGTCACCCACTTCATTTTCTGAGTGAGGCATCGAGCTGAAAGCTGTTACCGCTAGGCTTGGCTGCATTAAAAGTGTATTACATTAACTTCAAATCTCTTCACGTTATATTTAAACTCTAGATGTGCCTACTAGGTGGATTTTCAAAGGCTACTGTTAGCCCAGCAAAGCCAATCTGTCCTGGGGAACTGCCCCTGTTGCCAAAAATGAAAGAAGCTGTACAAAATTCTGTTTAAAATTGTAGAAATCAAGGCCATGGCTCGGACTGAGTGAAAGAGGATCCTTCTTAGTGTGTCTTTTCACTGGGATGAATACTGGAGAGGTAGAGGGGATTGTTTGGGTCAAACTGAAGTAGAAAGTTTTACGTATATTTTCCTCAAAATAGAAAAGTGAAAACCCAAAAGTAAAGGTGTTTCAGGTCATCCTGAGACCTTTTTGCTTCAGGCCAAGAGAAAACATTGTCTTCTGAATCTTCTGCAAATTTTTTTTTTTTTTTTTTTTTTAATACAAAACTGCTAGTCAACTATCAAAACCCACTGTTTTGGAGCCCAGTGATTGGGATGCTGTTTGGAAGTCTGAAGTCAGAAAATCTTTGATGTGATTTAGGCTTTTCCAAAATGGAACATCTCATTTTGCACATGTCTAAGTGACATTGCATGGCATTTTCAAAATTCCTCCTTCTCTTCACAACTTATTTTTTTTCCCCAGCCAAAATTATTTGTTGATTTTGACCCAGTTTTGCAAGTAGTTCCATTTAGTGCTTGTCAAAACATGTTCCAGATGATCTAGTTGTGCTGAGGTGAGAGGCCAGGAGGAGACATGGGATGCAGCAAGGGCTATGTGAGGAAGGAACAGAGGGCAGAGGTGGGAATGGTTGAGCAGGGGCACAGCTGGTTCTGGCCACCGTTCTTGTTGCAGATGCTTAAATTCAGCAAATGGGGTGTCACAACCATTCAGGGAAGAAGTGAGAGGAAAACATGGAGTGCAGAAGGCTGAGGGGAAAGAGAGGAAGAGTTAATTGGAACAACCAAAATAAACCATTAATGTATTCTCTGGTGACAGTAAAGCCACACTAATGCATCATAGCTCAGTAAGGAACTGAGTGCAACAAAAGTGATTTAAAGCAGACCCAGAGTCCATGCAGATGGGCATGCAGAGGGTTAAGCTCAGCCAGCTGAGCAACAGGTCTTTGTCTGAAGCTGACTGAGAAACACGGGGAGAGGGTGAAGTCCAAAATGCTGGCTCACATTTTTTGCCCATTAGGCTGCCAGAGGGAGTGCGAGCTCCTAATCTCACTTGCAATAAAGCCGGCTGTGTTTGCCTTGCTTTGGCTATGGTGGCTACAGAAGCCAAGCCCCTGAGTGGCCAGGCACATCCTGCAGTGGGAGATGTGAAGTGCTCTGTACTCTGTGGTTCCATGGGAACAAAGCACTGAAAGCACAGACAATCCCCCTCAAATTCACTTCTTGAAGCTTCTGTGTTCACAAAACTGGCTGGGTTTCTTCACATCCCAGGGCTTGAGCCAGCTGCCTGTGGCCAGGTGGCACTGCCAGGCCCATGGTACACAACAGAGCTGAGCTGGGAAAGAGAACAGAGGCTGCCTCTACGGGCAGCAAAGGAAAACTGAGACAGGCGCACACTGAAACACAGAGATCAGGAAATCTAGGAAAGGGTTTCAGGAAACAAATCTTAAAAACTTGCAGTCAGGTTTCCCCTCTTTCCTTTTTCAGTGGTGTCCTGGTTAGAGAAGTAGAGTGCCAGTTTAGCGCTAGGGGAGTGTAACAAAACAGTGTATTCTACTCCCCTCTAGGTAATTTCTGATGAACTATTGATGATGGATGGTTTGCAGGAGCTGCCAGTGCACACCTGACACCTCAGGCTGCAAGCTGGGTGTTAAATGAGATAAGGAAAAAGAGGCAAACTCTGCAAGGGCATGGTAGAGTTTCTTTTTCTTCACAAATGACTCAGCTGTGCTCACTCCCTCCGGGGGAAGCACCAGCACAATTACAGCCATCCTGAGGGGATCATCCCTTCTAATGGGCCAGAATGGAGTCAATGGCAGCCCCAGAATACACAGCTGCAAGGACTTGGGCCATGAAGGTCCCCAAAGCACCCCATGACTCACAGGATTACATCATTCCATCGTGAAACTCCCTGCCCTGGGGGAGGTACTGAGCATTCCCACCTGAACCTGAGGGGATATCATCTTTGGGTTTGGAGACCTGGGACACCGGCCCCACCACTCGACCTACCCAGAGGAGGACTAGAAATGTCCCAGGGCCCTTGCTTTCAACAGGACTGCAACCACCACTTGGTAGGAGTGTGGCCACCACCCTGACCAACAGGTTGTACTCCAACTTGGTAGGTTTAAGTCAGTTTTTCTCTGTATCGTTGCATTTATTGTAATCTCTCTGGTAAATTGTAATTCTGAAAATCTCTCTTAAGGTAATTGAGTGGGGCTCATTTCTCCTGCCACTTTACTTTCAAAGCAGAACAAATGGCCACCCATCCCTCTAATGCTCAGGCACAGAAGCATCTGGTGGAGGTACACAGCACTAAGATGTCACAGCAGTTTGAGCCAAGCAGATCTTCTGGGCCCATGGGGACCTGTTGTCCCTCCTCATATTTACTTCTTGGGCTGGCTTCCACAGTAAAATACTACAGACTTGTTTATGTCTGTGTTTTTCTGTGATATTTAAGAAAAAGAGACATCCATAGGAAGGAGTACTCACCCACAGGGCTGGAGGAAAACCACTTATTTTAGCTATTCCTCAAGCATACAGAAAATACTTAGAGATAAAGGAAGCCTGGCAGATTTGGACTTTTGCAAGCAGTGGTGGTGAGAGGCATGACAGTAGAGGCTGGTAGTTAAAATGTGAAACTCAAATTGCCTCACTCTTCCTTGTAGCAGGCCAGGTGTCCCATACCTTGTGTATAGGACACAATACTTTGGCTATTTCCTTCCCCAAAGCCCTTCTGGGCTAGATGGACCTGAATGTCCTGAGTGTCTTCTGATCCATGGTGCCTGGTTGGGAGAGGCACTGCAGTACCACACTGCCACAGGAGGTACACCAGCCTCCACAGCTGCTGTTTCCCACTGCAGCCCCTTCCCCATCCTCCCTGATATGCTGGATATGTCTGTCATCACTTATCAGGATCGCTGTAACATTGCACAGGAGGATGCTTGAGAGATGTAGGCAAGGAAGATGGGAATTTTCAGAAAGGAGGGGGAACAAATAGTACTCATCTCTCCAGAGCTAATTGGAGAGAGTTATTGCAAGTTCTTGTTTCTTCTCTGCATAGAGGAATAATTGTGTAGATGCTCAGGTAGACTAAATCAGCACTGCTGCTCAGCACACACAGTGAGCTGTTCTCATGCTCTCTCCTCTGCCAGTAAACTGAGAGCATCCTCCTCAGTTCGACATGAGATCAAAACCCTTAAACCCCTGATGGTGATATTGATCCAGTCACTCTCTCTGGCTTTGGCTGTGTTCTATAGACTCTGCCTTTCGTTCCCTGTTTCTCATGGGTGCCCTTTCATTTTATGAATGCTTTTCCAGTGAAAACAACAAAACAGGTAGAGAGCTCTTGGGTATGCTCAGAAAGGAAGAATGGCTCCACAGTGAGTGCCACACCATATTCAGGTCTTTGCTCTAGGCTCCCCAGGCTATGAAAATTGGGTTAATAAAATAAGCATCTAAGCTCTGCTAGCTTTCAACCCATGAAAACTATTTCCTTATAAAAATATCAACCACAAACACAGGAAGTCCAATTCTAGTGAATGTCGGAGAGTCTCAACACCTTCACGCAGTTTCCATCTCATCCTACAAGTGTTCAAGTGTGGTCCTGCCTGAGTGGTGCAGGCAGAGGGAGGAGGCTGCCTCAAGCAGGAGCTGGAATGAGGAGTCAGGCTGTGCAGAGGTTGGTGTTGTACAAGGCTGATCTCTTGAGCAGGAGGAAGCAGCACTTGGCTGGCTCTTGGGTTAGAGTGATCACAGAACAACATTGCCTCAGTAGGATAAGGGGACACTATAGGCCCCAGCCTGACCAACAATTGCTTGGAAATGTACAACTGAAGAAGGATTAGATAGCACTGTGTCCTGTATTTGCAAGCAGGGAAATACAGGCAGAAAAAAAAAAGCTGACAGAAACATGTCAAGGTTAAAATGAAATATCTAAGCAATGTATTTTTAAACAAAGTATAAAGATCTGGTGAAAAATGTAGAAAGGTTTTAATTCTAACAAAACAGTGCTGCACTCTAGATTAGCTGATTCTTTGTCTAATCCCTTCATTTAAATTCACAAAAGCACTCTGTATCATGGCAGCAGCTGCAGGTACATAAGACCAGCACTGCCATGAATCCAGGGTATCGCTTTCAGTAAAGGAGAAAAGTCACAACCCCCAGCAGCATCTCTTCTGACACACGTTGGACTCCTTGGTTTGCAGGTTTGACTCATTAGGTTGGAGGAAAATCAGTTCAACCACAAAATAAAAATGGTTAGACTGTACCAAGATACTGAGCTGATCTGAGCTCTAGGATGGGAAGGACAAGGACTTATGAATGGACTGGTTTGGTTGAGAAGAGGATCAGATGAGGGCACAAAAGATCACAGGGATCTCTGGAATACAAATTTTAGGGGGAAGATGAGTGATCAGAGGTCCAGTGTACTGGGGGCACATTGTACAAGAGGTTTGATCCACTCAACACCTCTATCCAGGACTTTCATGTGTATAAAGAACATACATTTAAGGCCCCCTTCCCATCTCCACACAAGGCTTCTGCTCTATTTCACGTTCCTTCCACCTCGGGGTATGGTACGTGGCTTTGAGTTATTCTGCATAACTTGGCTGTATCTCTTCCAGGTGTATCCTCTGCCATCCTGTGATATTTTAGCTGCCATCAGTGAATATTAAATTCTATTTTCAATGTCAGACTGAAAGGATTTTTCTGTCAGACACAGACTTATTACCTTTTGTTGGCATGGTGCTTTCCATTCCTCTTACCTGGGCATCTACTTGACACTCTATCTTTACTCAGAGTAACAAAGAAATGGCTCTGCTGACTTATTATGTAGAGCCATCAGACCCAAACTTTTCAAACAGAAATGTCCTTAGGGCAGTTTCACAAGCTTTTAGAATCCAAGGACCAACTTTACTTTCTGAAAGGACTCAAAGGCTCTGTCTCCATGGAGGCTTCAATTCACAAGCTGGTAACAATTAATCCATTAGAAATAAATCTATCAATTCAGTGAATTCCATCTGTGGATGTATTTCCCAACACCTACATCAGAAGAATGCTGAGCAAGAGTAAGTTAGGAAAAAAGGGCAGGCATTTTCCTGGTCACAGTCTGAGGTAGCTCAACCAACTTCTGATGATACCATTCTTAAAGGGATGTTTCTCCCCTTTGCTCTGCCACCATGGGTAGTCAAGATGCAAGAGGTGTGGAGAGAGCAATGTTGGGGCAGTGCCATGTTCCCCTTGGCATGACTTTTCACTTCCAGTATCCCTGGAGCTCCAGGCTTTGTGGCTTTTCAAATGCTAACCCTCTCCTAAACCCTAATTGCAGCCTTTGGCTGAGACTTATGTGGACATCACCACAGACTGTCCAGATGAGAAAGATGTGTGACAGCTACCATTTCCCCTCCCCTCCTTCCTGATGGAACTGGGACTCTTGATAACTATTTTTTTTTTTTTTTAACCTAACCCTGTGAGTTACTTGTCCCTGCCAGAGATAAGTGGCCATTGGATTTGAAACCACACATTTCAGACCACACTGGTCCAGCAGGTGGGGAATGCTTGCCAGGGTGTTGGTGCTGTCTAGATGCTGAACTGCTGGTATCTTCTGTTCACCTACAACTGCTGAGCCTTGCTGACATATTTCTTCCCTCACTATAGATATTTGCTAAAAACATTCATATTAAACCTGAAGTTTTTTATTTTGGGGTTTTTTTTGGTTTTGTGATTTTTGGGTTGGTTTTTGTTTTTTTTTTTTTTAAGAAAGAGTAATAATCAAACCCTCAACAATGCAGGAGATTACAGGTTTAAGAGGGTCTTTACAAAAGGAACCTCTTTTTGACTTTAGGGAGTGCTAATACTTTCCTCTGCCAGTCACTCATTCAAACACAGCCTTGGTCCTTAGTAACTGGAAGTGGTTCCTGCCTGACAGATTTTTCATTGAGTGACATAAATAGAGGTGAAATGGAGAGGATCCTTGACACAATGGCCAGATGCCAACATCACAGCCCCCCAGTATAATTTTCAATGGAATTGAATGGTTCAAATGTATTATGAACAGCACCTTTTTCACTTGGTCTAAGCATTTTGCTCCATGGTCCTCTCCTGGTGGTGAGTAGCTTGCCTTCCCACTATCCCAGCTGTAGCTTTTTTGTGGATAAGTGGATGATTTCACTCTTGTGGGCTGCCAATTAGGTGGCTTTCAGTACCAGCTAGAGCCAGAGGGATGATTAAAATAAAGTGCAGCCTTTTGTCTTGTCCTTCGCAAAAGGAACTATCATCCATTTCAGAGGAGAATAAAGACTTATCCCACCTCTTATAGTCCAAAAGATGAACAGAATAACTTTCAAAATGTTAGAAATACATATTGTTTTACCACAATTCTAATTTCCCATTTTAAGAGACAACTTGTTTTTTTTTTTTTTTTTTTTTGTATGAACCCTGTCATTTTATTTTAGTGTTTTGGCTGTCTCCTGGACCCTGTTTACAGTGTTAGTGCAAGCTGGTGACCAGTTTTAGCCTAGCTCCTACAAAATAGACATTTCTTTTCCTGCTGCTTGGCATAACTATACCATTTTCTTTCATCAAAAATGTAATAATATCTTTAAATAGGAGACTGACATTCAAGTATCAAAAGACTTTCTAAATTCTGATCAGACAGAAATCCAGGCTACTCATCATTTATGGTCATTTGCAAGTACCATCTCAAAGAGCAGTGGTCAGACTGCTCATGTCCTGGTCATATTCCAGTCTAACAAACTTTAACTGCAGTTTGGGATGGATTTTTTTTTGTTTGTTTGTTTTTTGACTCTGGAGAACCTTGAAGCTCTCTTCAGACTGTTACACAGATGTCACATTTCATACCAGATGTGAATTTCCTCAAGTAAATCCTGCTGTGTATAGAGAGGACTAATGTAAAGCCTTTGAAGGCAGTAGCAAAAGCTGTTATTGACTTTGGATCACATATCTATGGGCTGTAAAGATATTTGCAAGTTCTTTGGGATTAGAAGACCACATAGATACAGAACATCCCTGCAGGCCAGTACAAGTGTCTGTGATTCGTTTGAGATGGAAATCAGCCTGCAGTCTTCAATGGGAGATATATTTCAAAATAAATATGTATAGTAAATATATTTTTCCATCCTTAGAAGTTTTTTGAAAGGCAAATATTCTTCTATTCCTGCACTGATATGAATCTACTGGGGGATGGGTCTCTCTTCAGTTTCAACAATGACAAAAAATACATAGCAAAGTGCTGAATGACAAAAAACCTTCCCGGAGGACAAGTTTCAGTTCAAATGGTTTATCCCTGAAAAAAATCCTCAGTTTCAGTGGATGGTCATGAAAACATTTTTTAAAACCCCCCCCTTCCTTGGAAAGTTCCTGACCAGGAATTTTGTTACAGAGAATTTTAAGCACAGGCTGACACTGAGAAGGAGACTGGGAGGTATTTGGCTCCTGCCAGGCATTGTTTCTTAGTTTGATTAAGCTCTTAATCTTGTGTTTCCTCTGTGAGTATCAAGCTCCAGAAAACTGCCTTATTCAGATGCCTAAAGGGAAATAAGATTCAACTTCAAACAAACAACAATCACTGCTCCATTTTTGATCATAATCTGGGGGGAAATGTATCATGAAGCATCATGGCTTCATACCTCAAAAAATCAAGTTTGGGAGTCAGAATTTAAGAATCTGTCAAAGCTAATTACTTCAAATAATGCTGCAATAGAAGATTGGACTCACCACAAGAAGCATTTGCAGCAGGAGATAAAAAGATTACATTCTGAATGGTCTGATGTGAATAGGAAAGATGCTATTCTTAAAGCCCTGAGCTCCCATGATGCAGCATTACAGCTTTGGACTGAAATGGTAAAGCTAAACTAGAACTGTGCACTGATAATGTCAGGGCAATCAGCCTGTGGGATGAGAGCAGAACTTCTACTTCCAAAACTTTTTTTGTTGTTGTTGAATTGTGATTATTAGTATTAAAAACACCAGCAATTAGTCACTGAATCCAAGAGGCATTGTGCTGGGCTTTATTCTGTGCTTCATAGTGAAGAGCTGGTGCCCCAAGGACTATAAATGTGGGAACAGACAAAACAAAAATATGAATGGAGGGGATATAGAGAAGGAATGACCTGCTGAATGCTTAATATCAAGTCAGAATCACAGCCAAAAATACAACACAGGCTTGTAATCTGCTGCCTGCTTCAGCCAAAACTGCCCAAAGCTGCCTTCCCTGAGAATTCGCTTTACACAAAAAGAATTTCATCTCAATGAGACGTTATCCTGGTGGGAACAGGGAAGCAAATGACAGCAGCTGTGATAAGGTAAATTTCATGGGTTAATCACCTCTTCTGCATTCACCTCTGAAATTAAAAGCCTTTGGAATGAAGCCTTTGGAAAGAGACATTCCTAAGGGAACATGAAGTGAGTCCAGGTCTTCTGAGGATACACGTGAGTACCTTTTCAGGGAATTAGAACAAAACTATTCAGATGCTCAGGCATCTAAAGAATAGTGGGTATCAGCTGCAGTGAAACTCAGGCTGGCAGGCTGCATTCAACCCTAGTCAAGCCACGTTCAGGAAAGGTGAATCCAACAGGCAGAGAACGGAGTTTCCTGGGGAGTTTAAGGAGATGCGGTCATACAAGGAGAGCCCACAACAGCCTATCTGCTGAGTCTGGCTTCAGCTAAACACAGCAGGAGGAAAATATCAGGTTGGGAGAGCAGCTCACATGTATCCTCAGAAGACCTGGACTTTGAACAACCTCTGCTGAGAGGACTAGTGAGGCAAAAACTAGCAATGCTTTTCAAGTGGAGCTTGTGAACTGGGTAATGCTCTTTGCTATGTGCACTTTGCTATGGAAAAGGAAATAGAGTTAATTGGTCCTCCCAGGCCTTTCTTCTAAGAAGATACTGCTGTCCTTCATAAGACACTTTTCAAGAAAAAAGCAATGATTTTTTTTAAAAAAAAGCTCTGCATTTCACAGAAATCTTGTAAAGCCTCTTTGCTATTGCAACATCATGGCATATATCATAAATGTGGGAATATCTGATAGCTTCTTGAAGAGGCTCTTGTGATCATTGAGTCATTTAGTCTTTATTATTTTTCAGCTTTCCATTTAACATTTTTAAGAATTATGCTTCTAAAACCTGAATCCTTTTGGCCAAAAAAACACCCAAGTTCCCTTAAAATTCAGGAAACTGGAAGAACAAAGCTCCCCACCTGAAAAGCAAGCTGGTGAACTGCAGTTATCCTAAAGTTCGTAACAGACATATTTACAGGGATCTTTTGACCCACACATCTCAAGATGACTCATTTTTGAGAAAGTTTAAAGCCTGCCTTTAAAGGATGTCTTCACTACCACATACACCCATATATGTTGCCTCTGGGGAAAAAAAAATTAATTGTAATACATTGCGTTGGTATTGATATATTAATCACACATATGTGATGATTATTCTTGATAATGCAGCTTAACAATATAATATAGCATTAAGGTAGAGGTCTGATTACATGTCATTCAGCAAGGGTTGAGCCACTATATTTAGATGCTGACTAATTTGGGAGAGCACTTATCCATCTTCCTGAGGAATTTCTGCAGCTCCTCTTCCTGTGGGATCTGAAGACTTCACACCAGCTGGGCTTTTCACTCTCAGGGTTGCTGCAAGACTGGAACATGCTGACCTCTCCCCATTCTACTCCTGCCTCCTAGGGCTCCCTTCCTCTGCTTGCCACAGTGTCTTGCAGGTACCAACCCTCCTCCTGGCTCTCCTGGGAGTGGCAAAGACCTGGTGTCACTTGGACAGGGGTGAGCTGAAGGACATGTCCCAGGAAAATTGCATCTGTGATGATCGTGATCTGGTGTCTGTGGTGCAGCATCACCCAGATGTACATTTGCACCTGAAATATGGCTTTGACTTAACTGAACCCAATTCTTAGTCAAAATATGGGCACTTTATTTTTATGTATGGTGTATGTAGGAAGGGAGAAGTAGAGGGTTCTTGAATAGGTGTAAATGCTCCCCTTCAAGTTCCCCTTAAAGATGCCCCAGTGTATTTCCAGTACAGGGCACTGTGTTTATCTGCAAGGTATCTCTAAGGAAGCATCCTTACCTAGGAGACATGGGCTCCCCACGTCTGCAGTGCTGCTGAGACACATTTGCTGGGAGCTAGAAGAAAGCATTGCTCACCTCTAAGATGAGGAGCCATGGTTACAAAGTCCACAGTGACAGCAGAAGTCAACTCAGCAGTGACTTTCCCACATTGCAAAAGATCCATGTCCTGGATAGACCCAGAGATTTGTAGCAAAAGCCTTTTTAGGAGCTTGTGAGCTGAGCTTGCAGACTCACCAGTGGCAAAAGCTGGAGGAGGCGTCAAAGGGCTGACAGAGGTTGGCAAGGAGAAGCTGCAAGAGTGAAGCTGGACCACGAGAGCCAGGAATCACCCATCATCCAGCCCAGAGCTACAGCAACAGGAAAAGGCAAGGCAATCAATCTTTCTAACTTACTTGGCTACATGATTAAGGAACATTAAGCACTGCCTCACAAGGCTGCTTTACTTGGAAAGGTATTTCAGGTCCACAGTGTACTGAACCAGAGTGTCCTGAGCAAGGCTGGGTGGAAGTTATTGGTTGATTCTTACAGAGACAGCAAACTCCTCAGCACAGGAAGAAAGGACCACACATAAAGATTGCACACGTGAGCTATACAATTCTTCCACTCCTTTAAGCAGACCCTGGGATCCAGGCAATGAAGCACATTTGAATGTCTCTGGCAAGAACACAATCCCACAGAGTACAAAGACAGCATGGTGCACACAAGGTTAGAGATAGCTGAGCCAGAGGACACGGGAACTCAATCTCATTTCAGCACAGGGACCTGTCTATCCCTGCTTTGTAACAGGTGGACAAACAAATAACAGGATCATATTTGATTGCCCCCCACCCCCCCCAAATGTCAGGTCATCATTGCAAGGGCAGCTGGCTGAAATGAATGTGTTTTTAAAATCACTGCATTTAGCTGTGACTAAAGCTACAAAACAAGAATCTATTAATCTGTTATTATTATTCATGGGCTTGAGGTTTTTGTGGGCTTTTTTTCTTTTCCTTTTAAGTTTTTCTTTTACACTGTTTTCTGGAAAAAAGTAGGGGTTTTTTTCTCCTTGCTACTTGACAGTCTGATTTGCAACTAGTTATACCCTGAAGAATACATAAGGTGCTTCTTTTTGCAAATCAAGAGAACAACTTGGCCACATGTTTAAATGTCTTAGTATAGCAGAACAGCCATTCACTGTTTTTAAAATAATAACATTTTTAAAAATCCTTATCTATGTAAATATCATTAGGAAACAGCTTAGAATCCAGAAAACTAGCATTTAAATTGATATTATAAGCTAAGTCAAACAACATTACATGTGCTGGACAGAAGTCACTTTTCAAAATACTATACATAAAACATATGGTTTGTTACCCAAAGAAAATATGCTAATGGAAGTTGTTTTCCTTTTGGTGTTCATCAGGTCTGTAGGACTGGTAGATATCAGCCTAAATTTGAAGAGAACAGACTTCCCCTTTTCATTGTCTATTCTGCTTCTTAGCTTTGAGTGGGTTAACTGTTGGACTGATGTAAACTGGAAACAAAAGCAGAGAAAATGTTATTCAGCTGCAAAAGGGATCTCAGTTGTCAAAGTGATCCACCACTTTGGTAAACTCTCACTCTTGGCAAATAGCCGGTTCAGCCAGTTTTTTAAACATATTGTTATTAATCTCTCCTGACAAGTGTTCGTTTCAAACCTCGGTCCTTCACCTTTCTTATGCTCCAGAGGAAGCAATGCAGATCCTTAAGGCCAAGAGAAGCCCCCAGAGCCTGTCCCACCCGTGTCCCCCTGCTCCCCCCAGCCTGTGAAAGCAGCTGGATAGGGTACAGCCAGGCACAGCAGGCACCTCCTGCGTGGGGAGAGGGAAGAGGGAAAAGGCAGAAATGCTACAGGCAGATGCTATGGGAGAGGAGGAGATGGCTGCCCAGGTGGCCCACTGTGAGTTAGATGCCTAAGCAATTAATTGGGAGAATTAGGGTTTGCAATTGGTTCCTTTGTAGACTAAGACAGTGCCTAAATTAGCCAATACACATCTGAAAAGGGAGTTACGGCTACTTCTCATCTTTCCCAGGTGATTTGCTGACTGAGTTGCTGGTTAAATACTGCAAAAGATCAAGGTGCTTGAATACTGCTGCAAGAAGCAGGCAGGGACTGACTGTCTTTTAAGGCATGTACATAACCATGACTTATTTTTGTTCTGGAAGCAACTTATGTTCTTCCCATATGGGTGTTTTTGAATGCAGCCCCAAAATAACAACCTCCAGTTGGTTGGGAGTGAGAGTACAGAAGAATGAGCAAAGCTGTAAACAGTCAAATTCTCCAGAGAAATAAGTAGCAGTTAGAGGTTCCTAATCAAAGGCTGTTTCATGCCTTTATAGGCATTACTAAACTCCTAAAGGGGCAAGTTAGACTTGGAAACTCCCCATCTAAGAAATCTGCTCCAGAAGGCCTTGGATGGAATTGACATCCCACCTCACCATCAAATCTCAGGTCCCGGGGAAGCACTGATTAGCTGAGGACAATCTCAAAAACCAGTTCCCATGGATTTGGAAGGTGCATGAAACTCCTGTGGTTGCTGGGCAGAGTGCCCAGGGATTACTCCAAGGCTCACACCAGACAGTCAGCACTCCGGGCCAGAGAAAGAGCCAGAAAAGTACCCCTGGCAGATGTAAGCAGTCGGTGCCTGGGAGTAGCATTCTGAAGGGCTGTATAGGGCTGAGGAAGCCAAGTCTGCTGAGGACTCCACTATTCTGAAGCTAACATAGAAGAACACACAGCTTTTGCCTCAGTAGCAGCTGGTTCATCTGTTCCAGCAGAGGCTAGGAGTAAGCTAACATATGTGTAGTGTGGATGGTCCCATGAGCACGCTCCACAGTGAGAGAGCTGACCCCTAATCAGATCAGCCCTGTCCTGCTGCTGGGGTGTTGGACAGACAGACTTCATGGCCAAGGCAGCAGATTATTCCCTTGCCCAAGTATTGGAGTCTCTTGAACTGCCTCTTAATATTAAAAACTGATTTTTCTCCCACTGCCTCTGCTGCTGCCTGGGGGGCTGTCAGGGAGGCCCCTCAGTCTGTTCCCAGCACAGGATTGCTGTTAGCACTTACACCAGTGTGGGCTGGCTGGGGGACCATCAGTCCACCACCTAGGTGGTAACTGCAGCACAGTGTTACCCCAGCCCACGATTTCCCTGCTCTTCTCCCAGGTAGGCTGTGTGCTAAAGCACCCTCTGCACAAAGCTGGCATGCTGCACAGTGTTTGGGAGATGTCAGGGCCCATCTTCCCCCACACGTGAGCACAGCTTTCTGAACTACGCCAGTACTGAACAGAAATGCTCCATCCACCAGCCTCCTGTGTGCTTTCTTCTGTCAAAAACCAAATCTGAGTCTGAAGGCTTGCAGGAAAATCTTGGAGTCCAGATCCACGTTTCAAACAGAAGGAGTAAAAGTCACAGATATTTATATTAATGTGTAGTTTTTTACATGTTGAAAACATGCTAAAGGCAGAATTATCAGCTATATAGCAGGTTTCTACTGTATCTTTAGTATTTAACTCTACATCCATGTTCATGTTCAGACTGGATAATATGTTATGGAAATGCCATCTTTTGGACCTGGTGCAAAAAACATTGCATTAGCAAAATGCCATATTTCAGTTAAAAAGAAAAGGCTTGAAAGAATAGCCTGATCTACTGGTAATGAATACAGGCAGAAGAAATTGCACCAAGCTGGCTTTATCAGTAAGGAAGAGATGGAAACTGGAAGGAACTGGCTGATCCCCATGTCCCGTTTAGGACTGGGCTCTTAGTGGCTGTTTTGAATCATCTCTAAATTCTTCCTGAGCAAATGGAAAAGGCATTCTCCAAAACTGACTTCAACCAGCGTATCCAACGGTTCCAGGTATCCATGATATATCTCTTCCCACACATTTTTTGCTTAAAACCTTCCTTTGGAAGAATAGGGAAGTGTATTTTTTCTGGATTGCTGAGTATGCTGATGCAGAGACCACTCATGAGCCAGACTCTGACAGCAGTGCCAGGCTGTCATTCAACGCTCAGACTATGGATATGGTTTATCCCAAAGGAAACCACAGCAGTCTTTCACCACTGAGCAGCTAATTACCCATAATGTGCTGAGACACTTTGCAGTTACAGATGGGAGCAGAACTGGCTTCTAGAAGTAAACTAAGTCCTGCATCCTCACTCTAACAGTAAATAGACAACCTCTCAGTCTCTTGTGGCTAAGGTCTAGTGTAAACTGTGACTTACAAGATTGAATATCTTTTCCAGAGTGGATTTACAGGCTCTGACTTTACCCTCTTCTTTTAACTCAGATGGGGATTTGCAGCTGTGTAAACGAGATGAGAATTGCATCTATATCTTTGCCAAGAAGATGTGCTAAATATACAAATAGGCTGCAATGAATTTGATTTAATCCTCAGAGCAGACACATTTTGAAGGATTTGATTTCCTTTCCCTTCTAAAAGTCAAGTTCTTGCTGTGAGCTTGTATCTACAGAAAAATACTGTTTGTGGGGACCCCTGGTTCTTCCTTTGGCTTAGGGAGTACCATGACCCAGAAGAGCTCTGCAGCCTCTGTCTCAAGACCCTTTTAAAGAGTGGGGAAAGCTGGGTGGGATGAGAGGAGGAAATCCCTTCAGAGGGCAACAGAGTGTGAAGGGATGTTGCCATTTTGAAAGAAGACTCCTAATCAAATCTTTGCAAGCCAGTATTTCTCAGCTGAATCACACAGAGGGAGGCTTAGGACAAGGTGTCTTTTGCCCAGCCCGGATTAGCTCTGTGACAAGGACGCCTGTTTCTGTGCACTGTGGCATTTCACTTTCAAGAAGCCAGAGAGGCCAAGGCTCGTTCATCCATGTCCTGGTGGCCTTTCCAGAGTCACGCTGAAGCTGGGCTTGGGGCCATTCTGGCAGCATTGCTGGCTTGTGTTAAATCTGCCTGTTTATCAAGGTAATGTCCCCTCAAGTCCCAGTGTGCTGAGAGTTTCCTGTGAGTGTGCAGACAGGTGTGTGTGTGCAGGTGCAGTGCAGCAAGATTGTGAGGAGAGAAGCAGGGAATGTTATATCCCTATGTGGCAGTAACTCAGTCTGGGGAGGTGAGATGAGCAGATAGATGAGGGCACTCCTGCCAGAGCAAATGGGGGCCCCAGCCCACCTGGGATATTTGGGGGAGTTTCTGCCATGCCGGTGTTTGCACTGGACTGTTCCACACCAGGTGTATGGTTCAATGAGAGGGACCTACCTTCCCTGGCAGTAGGCTGAGGCACTCAGTGGCTGAGCTGGGAGGACTGGCATACAGAGCTGTGGGGAATCAATCATTTATCATGAGCTGCCTGGACTCTGGCATGAGCAGTGGGTCCAGGTGGAGACAGCAAATCTCTTTGCTTAAAGAGAAAAAAGCAAGCAAGAAAAGAGGTTAATGCTGCTTACCCTTGATAAAGCTTTTAGCTGCAAAATGTCACATTCTTCAAAACCCAATCAGCCAGTCATGCCTTAGGCTTTAGCAGCTGTAACTCTAATTGGACCAAGAAAATTAATTGATCTGCAGCATGAAAACACAAAATGGCAAAGAAAATAAAAAGAAACCCAAGCCCAGAAAGCACATGCTAATCGAGTTAACATGTTGAGAGGGTCTGTATGACATGAGGGCTCACTTCATTGCCAGTGTGGCCTTTACAGCCCACTCTGAACTCCGCCTCCAAAGTGCCTGAGCTCCTAAGAAGTGGCAACCACAGCAAATTGCCCCATAAAGAATTGCAGTTTTAATTGCTGGTATCAGTCAGCCTTGGAGCAGTGGAATAAGCTGCTGACCCAGATGATTAGCATTCCTGCTGCTGGAAGAGCAGGAGTCCAGCCTCGTGGAAGGACACAAATGTTGACTGACACCTTCCCACACTCATTTGCTGTTGTCTCCTTCCTGGAGAGAAGGACATGCTCTCCTTTGTCCATGGCTGACAGCACCATACATCACCTCTCTGTTTCCTGCAATATTAATCCATTGGCACTGTCAAGAATAGCTCCAGATCTCAGGGCAGGGAGGGAGCTGCCTAGGGTCCGAGTGTGGAAGCAAAGAAAATTATTCCAGGAGCCAGTCAGATGGACAGTTTCCCATTTTAAGCTGTGCATTCCATATTTATTTATGTGCACTGCCTCCAAGCAATTTTCATAATGGCAGACTAGCCCTGGATTTCTGATTGTGAGAGTTCCCTGCCCTGCAGTGTCTGAAGGCTGAAATGTGATGCAGCCTGCCCTGGAGGACTCCTGGGACTCTTGTTCATGAAAGGCAGGGCTGTGCATCTGCTTGGGTTATTTAGGGGTAAGAAAGGCTGGTGTTTATTGTGATGGTAACTCCTTGCCAGAAGAGGACTGCTCACTACAGGGCACCTCCCAGAGGCTGGGTCTGTCAAGCTTTATACAAACAACAAAAAGGAAAGTGGCTTTCATCACTTTCTCTGGAGAGTAGTCCAAAACCAGATGGATCCCAGCATTCAGAGACTGTCGAGGCACTGGACAGAATGTCTGCTCCACAAACCATGTCAAACAGTTCTCCCCTTTCCTTGATGTCTGCATCCATAGGGCTTTTGTGGACTATGGTTACAGCTTCTATTAATAGCCCCATTTTAGGTGCTTCCCATAGGCAAAGGCCTTACTACCTATGGAGGGATGGATCTACACCTGCTATGTCTTATAAACGAAGGGTAATTTCCACCAAGCAAATGAATTGTTAGTGTAGATGGAGATTTTTGACACGTATGTTTAACAAGGAGGTATGAAATCCTGCTTCTATGCAGCTTCTTTCCTCTTGGGTCCTAAAAATCTTTGGAAGAGCATACAGCACAGCAGTCTTTCTCCAGGCTCTCTTCAGGGCCATTCTCCCATGCATTTCCTTTTCCAGATGTTGCTGCCTGCTTTTCACAGGAACAGTAACAGGTAAAAGCTTTTCATCTGCCTTTAATTTGGGCAGAAAAACCTATGCATATTTGAGGTAGGAGACGCTCTTATTTTAATTACTCATTTCACAAAGGAGTTATTTTATAGGGAACGCTTTATGGGTGTCTCATTATGGGTATCTCATGCTCAGAGTTTCATAATTCCCTTATTTGCAGAGGTATCATTGTATCAACATGAGCAAATGCAAGAGAGCAGAGGAACGCAGTGTTCCAGGGTCCATCACCATCATCCCCACTTTCAAAGAGGAGTACTCCCAGTGAGATTTGGGGTTCTAAAATCTTGAGTCACCAGGGATGGGATGGTCAGGTCACACTTCCAGCAGTATGGGTTTGTCTCTGCTCTAAATAGGGCAAAATAGGTATGTAAAAACCAGGTTTCTTCTTTTACAGATTCCTGTGGTGGATTCTGGCAGGATGTGACTGAGAGGGGAGGGAGATGAGGGAGATCTGAGCTGGTAAGCGCCCACACTCAGGATCACTATTCCATAAGATTGCTGGTCATTTGCTTACTACCTAAGTAGTAAGTGCTGCCTTCCAAGGCTGTGACAGAAAGCAATGCCAACCAAACTGCTTGTGTTTAGTTTTTCTGGCTGACATACGTGACCTGTGGAGCCAAGACAATTTGCTGCCCGCTATTCCTCTCTCATGTCTCTTTAGACACTGTTGCTTTGTGTTTCTCCCTCCCAGGGAGCATCTGTGCTTTTTTGCTGTTACCAGCAGTTAGCATTTGACACAACTTGCTCTTAATGACTTGTCTACATATCCCTTCTCTAGTTAAACTGCCGGTGCAACCATGGTTGGTGCTTTTGAACCTGGACTGGTCTGCAAATCTCAAGGTTAGTTGTGACTGCAGGCTAGGCTTCAAAACTTAAGTGCTTTGATGGAGTCCTGTCTGAGAACTGGAGAAGGATCAAATGTGTCCACTATGCAGCCATCCATTTCCCTGGAGTTTCATAACGTTATCCATCTGTTCTTTTGCTTTCTTACAAGAAAGGCTCATGGGGTTACAGAGGTACAAATTAACACATCTTGTTGAGATTGTGTTTAAAAATATTCGTTGTCCATCTGTGTGGAGAGAAAAATCCATTTCTGTTAACATGGTTGTTCTCCTTCTGACACTTGCTGTCTGCAGTACTCAACATGCAAAGAGTGTTGGAAGAAGGGAAAAGTTTTACAGCAAGTGGAGCAGTGCCTAACTTTGCATGGGGCTGGTAAGAGTCAATACTAGAGAGTGAGAAGGAAGTTTTGGGCGCAGGAAGGTGTCAGAGGAAAGGGAAGTATTTGTAATATTCCCCCTGCACTGGGCTCTGTCACAGGCTCAAAAGGCAACGGTGTCCCTACGTAACTCTGGCCTGTTGTGTCGGACTCTCTTGGGACAGACAGTGGTCAGTGAGGAGGGGAGATGCTGTCTGAGGTCAGCAGCAAGATCTGACAGTCTGAGTGAAGCTGAGGGACATCTCCATTACCACACACAGATACAGGTGGTATTCCAGGACCTCTCTGCACTGCTACTGTGGGACAACTAGGGAATGCAAAACCTTTAGCATAACAAAGAGTTTGAAATTGTTCTGTAACAATTTTTCTTGGCTATTTATGACTCTGTATGACCTCATTGTAGTTGGGACTGGCATGCTGCAGCCTTAGGTCTGTGTATTTTCCTTCAGTAATAACCAGAGGGGAGGTGACAGTACCTGCCATGTCATTTTTAGGGCTACCTATAATTTTCATATTCATTTTTTAGCCTGGGGGTGATCAAAAAAGAAGCCTGAAGGAAGGAAGCTTACAGACTCAAGCCACCAAATGTGAGCACCTTGCAGTGCAGGCTGGCTTGCATGCAAGTGTTAAGTTTGCCCAGATGCTGGTGAACAGACCATAATCTCCCTCGTTGTGAGCTCAACAAATCTGTGCTTGCTTTGGGCAGGCTCTATCAGGATCAGTGTTCCCCTCTAGAGATGTTGGCACAAGGTGTGAATGTCCCTTTATGTCTTCCCTTTGCATTTTCATGATGCTCATGTGCCACAAACAGGACAGCTGTGAGACAGGAGTTGGGGCAGAGGGCTGGAAAGGCTGTTAAAGGCAGCTCGAGTAGCTGCTCCCTTTCCAAAAGTACATCCTTCTTCAGAACAGCTCAGCTCCTGTCACCTTCCTCTGCTTTCTCCTGTCCAGAGGATGAGAAAAAATGGAAGTACCCCAAAAGAATGTAAATGGGCTGGCTTTGGTTCATCAAGTCATATAATATATTCCCTGAAGCTCAGTGTCAGGAGTGCTTGAAAGCTGCACCCTGACTAGAGACAATTTCTGCATAGAAAAAGCCATCCAGCCACAGAGCAGTTGAGAACTGTCTTAGTTCCTCACCACTTTTGATGATCTTAAGGAGGCTTGGCCAGGCTCACTGAGAAACACATCAGGGCATGTTTGGCAGGCCAAGGCACCGAGGGATACTAACCTGGGCAGCCAAGGCTTTTGCCACGTGGGAAGTTCTAGCACCTCTGACTAGGTTCTAATGGGACACTGAAGGTGTTTGTAGCAATGTCAATCCTGGCCTGCCAAGCATCTTGAAGCATGAGTCACCTCTTCCTGAATCATAAGACTGGCCTACAAGTTATTAATATTTATTTTCTAACTGAAAATAGGAACAACCTGCCTTTACTTCCAAACCTTTGAAATTGTAAGATTAAGTCCAGTGATGCTTACTGAATTTTCTCTGCATTCACGAAAACGTTGTTTTTTGTCTTTGTGTTGTTTTCCCTGCTTTAAGATAAAAACAAAACCGAGGAGTTCTTTCTTCTCATCACACAGATCCAAATTCTGAAGGACTCATCAGCTGTTTGGAGATTTACTGTAAAACCACAAAGATTTGCAGTGGTTATTGACCAGCCATATGCTCAGCTCAGCACAGCACAGTGCCCTTTTGCACTTCTGACCAAGCTGCCTATCTGTCCACTTTAAAGCTCTCCCTGCTGGCAAGAGTTTACATTAGCTCAGCTACAGTGAGGGCATCAGATTTATTCCCTATTTGCCCTTTTCAGTATTCACAAATAAAATTTGTCCAGCCTTATAGATGCAGTTGCTAGTAGTGGCTAAAACACTCATAACTGAGGATGCAATAAGCCAAGATGGAAGCAAATCTCCAATCAACCCCAGGAGCTACATGCTGGAAAAGTATCTTGGAGATTCATTTTGCTAATAGAACCCCTGGCTTTTCTTCACCTTTTCCTTCACTTAAATGGGGAGGACAGAAAAGCTGCTTAGCTGTTCACCTGAAAACATTTAGAACCTAAAACCTGCATGCTTTGTATTGGCAGTGAGAGCAAAAAGCTGTCATACATCATCTTCTCCTGGGAAGTGAAACATTGCATCTGTGGTGCAGACCTGGAGCACAAGGTTTGGTAAGGCTGGGTGTGTAAGGGCTAAAGTACAGCAGTCAGTGGGTCACCCATCCTATTTTTAGTCATGCACTCTGTACCTGGAGCACTCTTGGCTGGCTGCTGGTGGTGAGTAAAACCCAAAAAGCCAGTAACCTTTCTCAGGTCATGCTCTCATGGGTGATGGATAGGGTGAAGGGCCCTTTGCAGGCTCCTGCTGTTGCCCAAAAGCTTGTAAAGCCTCCAGAACGAAAAACCAAGGCAAGGGGGAGGCTTTGCAGGAAGCTCAAAGCTCTGGCAGATCGTTTATTTCTGCTTAATTGCCAAGGATGTGAAGCAATTGTTGACGAGGCTGTGAGAGAAGGGAAGTGCCCTTTCCCACCTTCTCAACCTGCTCGTGGTTGCATAAGCCTCAAGGCGCAGAGCCTGAGGTTGCTATGCCAACTTGCAGAGTTCCTCCCATCCTCCTCCCCATCTCAGCAGTGCCGTGGGCCTGAAGGAGCAGAGTCCATCCTGAAACAAAACAAACGATCGGACCCACCTGCAGCAGAGGCTCTGCCCCGTCAGTGGAGCAGACTGAAGGACTCTGAGAGCTGTGTGGCCCTTGTGCCACCAGTGAGGGACTGCAGTGTCCCGAGTGCTTTACCTTTGCTACTGAATTTGGTTTCAAGTCCTCATTGACAGTACAGAGACCGTGCTGTTACCCATCAAAGGAATCACAAGTTCAGCATGAGTCTGTGTGTCTGCTTTCCCTTCTATAGCATTAAAATAAAGTGCCTTTCAAAGGCACTGGGAAGGAGGAATCGCTATTTCCAGGCGCTTACATAAACGGTCTTCAAGCGCAAAACCGGAAAAACTTGAACTCCTTAGGCTCTTCACCTACCCCTTCCCTTAAGTGTCCTCTGCCCAGGCTGCAGGCTATGGACACTATATGGACCTAGGTTGTATGGAAAGGGATCAAATTCTTGAAAGAGAACAAAAAAGCCATGTAACTTAGGTCTATGCCACATAGAAGAGGCTGTCAGATGAAGCAGTTCCGTGTTTTTGCATTTTATCTTAATTAGCAGTGATTTCCAGCACAAATTCTTATGGTTAGACCCTTTCTCATCTTTGTTTGACCTCCCCCATAAACCACAAACTCTTTTCTCTACACTCCAGCAATAAGCAGGAATGGAAATCCTGACGAGTTAGTTTGCCAGTAATTAAATTTGTCCCTTCTGTTCATTTCACAGATGCAGTTGCCCTCTGATTCGAAGCAAAGTGCAGGTCAGTGCCAATGGGAGCTTTTAATAATCTGGTAGTCTGACTGGGCGCTGAAGATGGAAAGTTTTCTTGTTAATTGGACTGTTGTGTAATTGTCTAAGAGGAGCAAGCCCCTCTGGACAGAGGAAGGCCAGGAGAGTGCAGTGTGATGGAAAAGTTAATCGGTAAATTTATACTCCTGTACACATCCTCTAAGCCTTCAGCCAGAACAAACACATAGAAGATGCCTCAGATCTTATTTCCTTTGACTCAGCAGCTCGCTTTGTCATTTACACCAGAGAAAAAGGCACTTTGATAGACTTTCATGTCAGAATGAGCACTCTTTACATTGCTAAAAGCGGAGTGCCAGGCTAGCACAGCCTGCAGCCTGGGCAGAGGACACAGACTCATAGCAAGGAAAAGCTGGTGCTGCCCTCCTGCTTCTGCTGGGCAGGGCTCAAGGGGGATTGCCCCTTAGAATCTGCCTTAGCCTTAGAATCTGCCCCCTGAGGAGGCAGGCAGCAGCACTGCTGGCTTCATACAAACAAGACCTGATTATAGCTGTTGCTAAAAACCTTGAATTTTCCTGATTACAGATCATCAGAGAGATTTGCAGGCAGAAGAACCAGGTAGGTTCAGGAAAATTCTCCTATTTCATATTAACAAAAGGGGCCCATTCAAATTTGACCCCTGTCAGCAAATATGTGCAAATACAGAAGCTTTGATCAGAGTTTTGATTTTTTAGTTAAAAGATGCTAGTCATTTCCACTGCAGAGAAAAACCTGACCTTGCAGCACCCTGAGGGTCTCTTTCCTCTTATCTAGTTGGTTTTAATCTTGCAGTTTTTAATCCTGTTTTATGATTTTGAGGACCTGACATATATTTGTGGAGAGATTGCAGGAGGCAACATTGCCTTTTAAAAACTGGGCCAAAGCAGTTTTGTGCTCTGGTTCCTTTGAAGGATGCAGATGAAGTTATTGACATGTCCATTAGTGCACTTCCCAGGAAGGTTTTGGTGGCCTGCAATGAGGTTGTTATACACACATCTCTGTGTGCTGTGTCACCTCCTGGCTGTACAGATGATGCTGGGGACTGGGGACTGTTTCCAGTCGTGCAGCCTGAAGGCTATTATTTGTGTGGCCCTTTGCAGACAGATAAAACTCACTCTGCTTATGCTCTGAACTAGCCAAAAGCTATATAATCTCTCACCAGGACCAATTAATTCACGCTCAGCAGCTGGCTCATTAGTAATGGCTGATTAGTTTTCAGTTAGTTTGCAGTGTGGGCAGGGGGAGCTTAAGGCTGGAGATGTTTACTCTGAGTAACCTGGGAGTAACTGTTTAAAACCTCTATGCACATTCAGTTTTTCCATCTGCAAATTGTTAAAATATTTATGTTCCTGAGACACTGAGCCTCACTTCCTAGATATTTGCAGAATGTATGGAGATATTAGCAAAAAAGTTACACTAAGAGTATGTAGTATTACCTTATTATTATCATAATGGATTTTACTTTGGTTCTTGAGTATATGATTGCAGTCCTCTGAAAAGGGAAAACAGAACAAGAACAAGAAAGAAATATAAAAGAACAACCTGTCATTATCACCTGTTCTTCCCTCAGAGTGATATTCCCATTCACTGGCTTCCTTTCATGAAAAAGAAAGGTGTATTATATCTCTCAAATCAAAGGGATGAGGCATTTTTCAATCCCTGATACATTCTTATTTTCTTAATAAAGGAACTGTAAATGCCCAGGTTCTAACATGGAACTGATCCTTTAGACAGAGGAGGGCACAGAAAAAATTAACCCTGTGTGAAGACACAGAGCTCTAACTCACATGTTCTTGTTAATAACTGCAGTGAAACCAATTCCCAAATAAAACCTGTGTGGAATCATGCAGATGTAGAGCCAGAGCCACCATGGAGTGGTGGTAACTCAAGAAGATCACTTTAGTATTAGACAGCTTTAGCGCTCCAGCTCCAGGAAGACAACTGAGGGAATTGTCTGAGAGATCAGCTTGTCATCCTGCAGTCCACACTTATGGCTTGAGGAAGAAGCACTGGGTTTAGAGAAGCTTGGCAGCCAGGCATAAAAAGACATTGGTGTGAGCAGAGCTGTGCTGGAAGGATGTACCTGTAAAGACTGAGAGGTTTCACAGGTGAGTTAACCCTGTTTGCTGGAGGCACAGGCCTAGACTGAATGTGTTGGTGGAGTACGAAGCAATGTGAGAAACCAGATCCTTACAGAAACAATTTTCTGCCCTCGACAGCTCACTAGGCAAGAAGAGCTTCTGACTGGGAATGTGTATATGGAACCAGCTGATACCAAACATAGTGGCCAGACCCAGATTTGCAATTGCCACTTCTTGGTGGAGACCCCAATAGAATAGCTGGTCACAGGCAGCACCACATGGGATGCAGAGGGCTCTGGCTTGTCAGTCTCTTTTTCATGAACCTCTAGTTGTTCCATTTGTTTTGTCTTTCTTTTTAGCTGCATCTAATGAGGCTTAATTGTGCTTTTGGTTAGCTATTTTTCTGTGAAGTCTGTCCTCTTCATCTTCTTCCAATTCTTCCTTCCCCTCTGCTCTCCTTAGTTGTCCATATTCCCATTGCAGGTAAAAATGTTTAAGAGATGATCATCAGCCCTGATAGGGAGTCAGAATGGATGGTAAAAGAGGACCAGTAAGTAAATATTTTGGGGATCCAAGCAACATCAGTGAGGACACAGCTGAAGAAATGGCCCAAAAGGAATTGTTTTCCTCTCTGTCTTTTGGAAGGTGTCAGTCAGGTGAGAGCTTTTGGGACCTTTTTGAATGAACCCCTTCCCACCAGCATCATTCAGCAGGAGAGACGTGTTGGCTCCCTCACAGGTGTGCAGTTATCTGTGTGGACACAGGGCCTGGGAACAGCTAGGAAAATGGGATGCTAAACTGGAAATTGTGAAATTTAACTACAGCCACTCCTTCCTGAAGCACTCTGGTCACTGTCAGGTGAGTGCCTGACTTGTCCTTGCGCTCCAGCAGGATCATAAGCTACACAGAGGGATGTTTGGGATTGCTTTTGCTCCATCAGAGCCTGAGAGACCATAAACAACCCTACTTTGATATTTACCAAGGGCAAGGAAATTAACTGTACACTTCAACTGTTTTTTCCCCCATGCTCTATCCTGAAGCTTTTCCAAATAAGGGGAGGGAAGTTAAGCTTTAATTTTGCTTTTGAGTAGTTTTTTCCAAGATGGAGAGAGTTTTAAGAAGTTCAACAGTGAAATAAAAATGTAAGGATGCACGCATATCTGGTAAGGAAATCTGGATGTGCTGTGCCAGTGGCGATTGGAAAGGAGGTGGACTAGAAATGCAGTCTTTTCTCAAAAATATTTAATTAAAATGTAATAAAACACTGATTCACAAGAAATCCAGCAAAAAAGAGGTGACTTGAATTCATTTTTCACAGCATTTTGCCAGGATCTCAGTAATTACTATTAATACATTTTACACCCTAGGACTCTGAGAAATTATAGCCATGCACAAATTCTGTGACAGGACCAAGAATAAAAGTCAAACCACCACTTTCTAAATTGCATGCCTTCTCCAGCTGCATTCTCTCAAGTATTACTGTTCTCACTCATAACTAATGATCATTAGTTATTTTCCCAGTCACTTTAACACCCCTGGAGAGCCCTTCACTGAGTTTAAATGCTGGGGGGGAGCTACAGATAATTCACAGGCAGCTGCTCATCTATTTGCTGTTCAGAATATTACTTGGTACCCACAGTTTACTGGCTCCTGAACACTAACTTTTCAGCACTGCTGGAAGGAAGGAGCACCAAGCAGGAGGCATGAATGTGGGAGGGAGAGAGGGAAGGAAGGTGAGGGGGTGGAAAAATGAATCTGCTTTACTGAATAATGAGGAGAGTGAAAAGGAATGGGAAAAGAGAGAGAAAAACTGGTTTAAATATTTAATCTCCATTGCATTTGCTTTTGAAGAGGAGACAAAAGGCTTGGAACATCTTTTGTCTTGAACTAATTCTGACCAGAGATGAACGACATGTGATTGTCACTTCTGTCATTTGCCTTAAGGTGGAGAGAAACAGATTGGTCCTGCTGCATCAGCCCAGCACATCAGTCTCTGTCTCCAGCCACAGCCAGTGCCTGAAGCTGCAGAAGGTATTAAATTACTCATGACAGTGAAACTTGGCTTTATGAGCCCACATGACCCTGCATCGTGGTGCCAGCATGATCAGCGTGTGTGGTGCCCGAGAGCTGCAACCTGCTTTGGAGAAGGAAACTCCTTGGAGAGGTCTGAGGAGCAGTTGTGCCTCCCCATGTAGTAAGTCACTTCATTTAGGTCTTCACCATTTGAAACCAGGTGGTTAGTGCAATACACATCAGCTCTAATTTCCTCTTGTCTCTCCCCATTCCTCTGTACATCTTCCTACCCAGCCTCTTTCTGCCACGTTCTTTCACTTCCCTTGACTCACCCTCTGTAGTCCTCTGTCTCTGCTCACCCACGGTCTAGGCAGGGCCAAAAGCCACACAGGTGCCTTGTCTACCAGTCACGACTGCACAATTTGTGGCACCTTCCACAGCTGAGGCACAGATGAGCTGGCAGGACCTGCACGCTGACATCAGAGACAGCAGCTACGTGTGCCAATGGCCATTGCATCACCAAACCATAGAGTCACAGAGCTATTGCTTTTGGAAGGGACCTTAAAGATCATTTAGTTCTACCTCCTCTGCCATGGGCAGGGACTTCTTCCACTAGACCATGTTGCTCAAAGCTCCAGCCAACCTGGCCTTGAACATTTCCGGGGATGGGGCATCCACAACTTCTTTGGAAAACCTGTTCCAGTGCCTCACTACTCTCATAGTAAGTATTGTTTTCCTTAAATCTAATATAAATTTCTCCTTTTCCAGTTTGAAATCATTATGAGTTGTCCTATCCCCTCTCCTTTGTTGTAGACTCTGCTTAGGTACTAGAAGGTGCTATAAGGAATCCCTTCCCTTCTCCAGGAAAGGAGACAGTCTCTCAGGCTGTCTTCATAGGAGAGGTGCTCCATCCCTCTCATCATCTTTGTGGCCCTCTAGGCCCACTCCAACAGGTCCATGTCCCTGGTATGTTGGGGACTCCAGTCGGGATGCAGCACTCCCATGAGAGTCGAGTAGAGGGGCAGAATCCCTTCCCTTGACCTACTGCCCACATTTCTTTTGGTGCAGCCCAGGATACAGAGCTGAGTGCACATTGCTGGGTCACGTCAAGCTTCTCACCCATCAACACCTCCAAGTCCTTCTCCTCAGGGCTGCTCTCAATTCATTCCCTGCCCTGCCTGTATTTCTTCTTGGGACCACCCCATATGCAAGACCATGGACTTGGGCTTATTGAACTTCATGAGGTTCACATGGGCTCACCACTCAAGTGTGTCAAGGTCCCTTCTGGATGGTCCCTTCCTTCCAGCCTGTCACTCAGCAAGGCAGGCACAGCCCTTCATAGCAGTGGTGGTTCTCTGTAGCCACTGCCTGTCATCCTCCTAAGCAGCCTTAGCTGAATAAAAACCTTATTTAGCTTTCTTTATAGACTGGAGGAGTGGGAGGCAGAAATGCCTCTAGAGAATAATATGTTGCTAGCCTGGCTTTTAAATTGATAAATATCTGTAAGATTTAAGAAAGTCTGATGGTCTCTGACTAAGCAGAGGAAACTGCTGAGACTGGGAACTTCTCTTACTTTGGCAGAGACTGTGTCTCTCTGATTCACTTATTCCCTTTATAACCATCAAAGCAAAGAGGTGCTGCCATCCCTGCTCCTTAGATGAGGGCAGATGTAACATGACTTCTCCACCAGAGCCACTCGTGGGATGTCTTTGAAAAAGTAGGGATTTTTTGACCTCTGGCCTCCTGAGCCCTGAGGGAAAGCATGAAACCCAGCTTTTTGTCAACTCCTTAACTGGTAGCACACCAGAAATTAAAGAAAAAACACCAGCCCAGAAAGCTACAACAATGTCTTTCAAGCCTCTGAAGCCTCACAGTTAGCAATTATCTTTCAAAAGCTATTACTTCAAAAGTAATTTATTATTTTATTAGCTGTTGGATAAGAGATCAAATAAAGCTAAGGTTCCTAGTTAAGAATGTTCTTATTTTATTTGATTAACATTTGAGGAACTTGATTGGTTACTAGAAATGCTGGAGAGAATAGCTGAGTAGGAGTTTGGGCTGGGTGAAGCCAGCTAGCCAAGAGTTTTGCATCTGGTTTACAAAAGAGCTTGAGTAGGCTGAAATTCCAGGCTGATGATATGGTCTCCACTATGACTACACTTCTTTCTTGGTAGAGAACTCTGCACACTTGACATGTGAGCCACAGCGATGAAAGAGGAGTTTATTTTCTGTAGCACTACAGGATTTCACTTTGCTGAGTTTTGTGGCCATTCTTACTCCTATGGCAATTATACCAGGATGCTGGTCACTCTCTTTGGATCTAAGCTACACAAGAGCTAACAAGACACCAGGAATGGTCCAGGTTTTATCTGAACTAATGACTTAGAAATGGGAAGCATCACATGTCAAAAATTTGTCTGAGCCATGAAAGTACTCCCCCACTTTTTGCCAAAAGGCTCAGGAGCTGACAAAGGAGACCTGGTACTTTGGTCCAAAAAGAGTTCAGCTCTGCTCATGACTCAGTACCAGTTCAGTACTGCTGCAATATTTCAGTGGTGCTCTGCCTCGTCCTGCCCTTTCTTCCCAAACCTCAAGTTGTTTGCAGGATCTGCTGCTTCCCAGATTTGATCAATGTTGTTTTGCCTTTGTGTTAGCCTGTGCGTCCCCAGATGCACATCCTGCTTCGGATGACCGTGACCCTGACTGCAGTGGGAGCTGCTTCCTCTCACAGACAGTTCCAGCTGGACTCATCCCACAGCCTGTGCTGTATCCTTCGAGGTCTGGGAGCACAGAGACACTCACAGGCGTGTCAGGCTGTGCCTGCAGCAGCCGTGGGACCCTCCTCAGTGGTTGCTGTGGGTGGCTGTGGGTGGGTTCTGTGCAGCACCAGGAGCACAGGGAAAGGAGGGAAGCTTTATTCCAAGGGTGGCAAGAGAAACATCCCCGTGTTCTGAGGAAAAGGAGGAGAGAATGTGAAGCATCTTGGAAATTCCTCAAAAGCTGCAGGAATTGGTGAGGGGAGGAGGCTTTGGGATGATACATACACGGTAGTTGAAAGAATCTTTGCATCCAACAAAGAGTAAATTTCTCAGGGAAAAAAAAAAAAAAACCAAGGGAGAACTGTGGGAGACCTGAAACTGTGTTCGCATTTGGAAGCTAACCTTCCTTGGAAGCTGTGCCTCCCTTCCATCTTCTTATTGTCAAAATATCCTGAAAATATCTGTGTTTTTCTTCTTTCCCTGCCCCACCCCCAATCAGGGGTTTAAACTCAGAAATGCTGAAGTGTTTAATTTCAAATCTTTCAAAATCAAGTTTTTAACATATTTTAAAATAAACTCATAGACCTAAACTATTATTTCAGCTCAAAAAGGAGAAAAAACTCAAGTTTTTTCTACAAACACAATGTTTCACTTGGGGTTGAACAAATGCCTTGAATTCACCCTGTTTTTAGTTTGTTTCTCTTTTATTCCCGAGCTTTAGTTCCACACACTTTCCATTTGTTTGACCTTTTTTAACATTTCTATTACTCATCCCTAGTTTAGTTTTTCATTTATTTAAATATTAATGAAAGAACAACAGTTACACATTATTCTTATTTCTTAATCAAACCAACCAGCCATTCTAATGCAAATGTCTTGAGGCTGAGCAAACAGGGGAAAGCATTCCATACAGCAAAAGATTTACAGAAATTATGGACAGAAAGCCCCTACTTGGGGAACAAGCCAGCCTGCTGCTGTCTAGCAGAAAAAATCAGCATAGAAGTCATATAGCTTTTAGAAACAGATTATGAATTTACAGCTTGCAAAGTAAATGAATTCTCTCTGTCTCTCATACACATACACTAACTCATTCCCCACACATGCATACATACAGGTCTCTGGTGGAAAGACAGGCAATGTGCAGTTTGCAGTGCACATGAACTTTCTGTTTAGAGGAGAAAATAAAAGATTTTTCCAATAGGCACAAAATCCCACCCCCTCGGCACCCCTCCTTCCCCTGTGTCTGACACTGACTTCAAGGGAGGAGTTGAGCCAATTATCTGTGAGTCCTACAGAAGGAAAATCTGCAATTTGCCAGTAGTTGTGAGAGAGAGAGGGAGAAAGGCAGGGAGGGAAGGAAAAAGACTTAACTGGCAAATTTAAAGAAAAGCCCCTTCTGTCCTAGAGAGACAATATTTTAAAGCAAATTTCAGACCAGAGGAAAAGAAGCCCGTGGGGAGGGATGAGCCAGGCAAGATCTGGGGAAGCATAGGGTCACTGCAGACAACTTCCATGCCGACCCTGATCTTTCTGCAGGGGATCTGAGGTGGCACAGAGGCAGGGTGGGCCAGCTGGATGCACCCACTACCCTGCACGAGTAGGTGCTGCTCCTGAAATTCTTTCCTCACAGCAGAGCCTACAAAGTACAACTTGCAAGAAAAGGCAGTGGGAGCAGGAGAGACTCTGCCTCTCCTTTTCTTGAACTGAGCCTGTGAGGAAAAGAACTCATCTGCCCAAAGGGAAAAACTGTCACCAATTCTGAGGCTCTTCTTTAGCCTATGTTGGTTGCCTCAACCAGTGCTTACATCCATGGGAGAACGCCCTCTGGAGCCCTGCAGTCCTTCCCAATCCTGCTAAGTTCTTGGGAAATACTGGAGAAGAACTGAGCCCAGAACAAGCAGCGTGGGATCCACAGAACAACAGCCTTTCACAACAGCAGCCACCTCTGATTAAAATTATCAGCTTCATCAGACTGCACCGAGACCCAGGACTGCTCCTCCTGGGAAAGAGAGGTAAGAAATTGGCACGGAGTTTGCAGGGAAGGGAGGAAACAAACATCCCACAGGAGTGATTTTGGTGTGCATGAAAATTGCAGGGACACTGGTAGTGATTAAGGAGTGAAGGTCTGTTATGCATGATCCAGTTTGTGTCTGCCTATGTCCTTTTTAGCTGGATGCAGTGATTAACACTGGGGTAGCAAACAGAGACACAACCAGCAGCTGAAGACAGAGGAGTGTAAGGGAGGTGGTTCAGGAGTCTGTTCATGAATGGGGAGCGCTAGGGAGAGCATATACCCTGATGGGAGGATGGAAAACTAAGGTGCAGTAGCTCTGGGCAGGTTGAATAAAGAATATCTTCCTTAGGTATCTCCCTCTGGGTGCTCAGGCTCAAATTTGTCAGCACCTCACCAGCATTCAGACAAGTGCTCTTCAGAGCATACAAAAGCAGGTTCATTGTCATTCACTCTGATGCCTGCCTGTGAAAAGAGAAGTGGTGGTTAGCAGGTAGAGGATAACACAGGGAGTCAAGAGAAATGGGGTTTTAATGTTGATTTTGGACCGTGGTTTCAGCTCATTCTGGGCAAATGAGCTTTTCCCTTCATGTAGTGCTATTTAGAGATAACACTAATTGCCTGTATTTCTATGACATTTTGAAATCCCTGCACTGTACCAATATAAAATACTAATATAAACTTTCTAGCTTCAAGCCTGTACATACAGCAGAAGGTACAACCGGGAATTAATCTATGCTTAAGCATTTAATAAACTGGAAGGAAAAGATGTAGATTAAAGCCAGCTGGAGGTTGTTTGTCTCCTCATTCTCTTCTGATTGATTTTGCTTTACTTAGTACATGAACATGTGGTCTTTCTCTGTTTCCTTTCTTCTGTCTTTAATCTTTTTCACTGTATGAGCCTCTGTACTGGGGCTTGCCCTTGCCCCTCCTGGGTGTCAAGGCTTAAGTTTCATTCTTTTTCTGAGGAGGAAAAGAGACAGACTGTGTTGAACTAGAGAAAAACTGGACTGAGGGAATAAGAAAAGAAGGCTCAAAACAAAAACATAAGCTTCCAGTTCAATGGCACACTCTGAGTCAGAGTTTGCAGGAGAGGTGATGAGTAGCAAGTCCACAAATCAAAATGCTAGAAAGCATTTTTTGACTTTGAGTGAAATGAAATGCAGTTAAGAAAGCACAGGAGTCCTCTTGACTGAATGCCTTGACAGGTGGAACAAGGACAGTGTAAAGTGATCAGGTCCCTCAGCATGCATGTTCTGTGGAGGACACAAAAGGCATTCTCTCAAAATGGGTAACTCTGCTCTCTCCCAGATGCTTTTGCACCAAGCTGTACAGAACTGCTCTCTAGCAGCTGTAAATCACACAGTCCACTTGCCCTCAGGCAGCTACACTGGTCCATCACAGCCTGAAGAGCTGCCTCACCTCTAGATCCTGGTCCTGGGGGGTAAAGTAGTTTGTAGTTTTTACAACTCATCCATTTCCCTGTTCATCTCTGCCAAATAAATAAGCCTGAGAGGGTGAAAGGAAGTGGTTTTTTTGTCTGCTCATGGATGTGAAACAGCATTGGACTGGCTATGTGGGATAGTGTACGTGGTAGTGTTTCAGACACTGAATATGGTATTTCTGCACTATTGGAGATAGGTCCTGTGGTAAACAAAACACAGAATCCAGTTCAAATACCAGCTGTGCTCCTTGCTGTCGCTTCTGCCACAGTAATCCCAACGGTACCATAATTCTGCATGTGTGTGTCCATCCAAAGTTCTGTTCTGGCATTATTCTGGCTCTAATATCAGGCTGTTCTGCCCTCTGAATTTAATTTAGAGTGTAAGCTACTCTGAGGAGAGCATTGCCTTTTCTTTTATGCATTAAGTAGGGCTGAATATGCCATTGTTGTGATGCATATTATAGCAATAATAATAATAAATATTCGTGTTTTGCTGTTTTTTGGGCTATAGCACAGAGCTTGTAAGGATGCTGGATCAGAATTCCAGAGACTTCTTTATTTAGCAGTGACGGTATCTGCACTGCTGCTTTGGTGCTTAGCATGTATTAAACAAAGTAAAATATTTTAAGCTCTTGCCTGAGATAATTGTCAGCTACATAAAAGCTTGGGAGATAAAAGTCACTCAAAGGAAAGATAGGAATCCAGATCTGGACCCAGAAATTATCCTTCAGTGTACATAAAGTACTTCCATTGTAATATTAAATAAACAGCACCTAAGTTAAATAAATGGCACAGTGGAAATTTTATTATTCTTTAATAAGAACCTAGTAACCAAAATAAACTGTCCAAAATGTGCCTCCTTTGCTGTAACAGTCGGCTTTCCCCACAAAGGGGCTGTATTTTTCTTTCAGCACACAGTTCATTCGAACTGGTACACGAAAAAGGTCTGAGCAGCACTTTTTTCTTTCCTACCAAAGTTTCCTGCATCTGAGTGCTATGTCAAAATGCAGTCTTTAGGATCTCTAGACTCATTTTAGATGTCATGGGCTGGAAATCTTGTCTAATAGTTATTTAAAATGGCTGTCCTTCATCTTTTCTCCACCCGTGCTTAGCAAAGCCAGTGGCACCCACAACATCTGTATGTATAAAGACTGGAGCTCCTAAAAAAATCTGTGTTTGTGCAGTTCCACCCATTGACAGCCATCCTGCTGCAACAATGAGAGTTTGCTTATAGAGAGTTCCCACACTACCGGTCCAAACAGAATTAAAATCTGGTTTCTAAAAGGTCATTGGAGGCACAGATCTTTGAATTTATCACCAGCCAGTGCTATTTTGTGGCTCACATTCCCTGCATCAGCAATGAATATTGCATGGGACCAGCTATTTAAAGTTACTGAGATGTCTAGCTTGCACTGATGTTAAGCACGACTCTTGTTTCTGTCTGACTTTTGGCTGATCTCAGGAAATGTGTATTGTGTGCAGCTCTTATTTAGGCAACCAAACGAAACAATCTAGGTTCTAATGGCAGCTGCAGTGGCTGTAATATATTGGGGAATCTGACCTCTGTGTTTATGTATCTAAATGAGAACCAAGTTCTACTGAAAAATCTGGTAATGTGTAAGTGACACAGATGGTGGGAAAGAAACCTGGTGTCTCAGTAGAAGCGCAGCTGATGAATTCAGCCCTTAATGTTTAAATGTAGCAGCAAATTACAATTCAAAAGCATGTTATTTTCAGTGTAAATGCCTTCATTTTTTATATTACTTTAAAAGAAAAGAAAGGACAACAACAATAAAACAAAACCAAAACAAAACAAAAAAAAACTGAAAATGAGACTGAAAAAGTTTAAGCATTTCCAGTGAAAAAATTTCTGTATGGACCATTGCTCTGCTCTGCAGAACTGTGCTCCAGAGCGCTCTTTGGCAGGCTTGTGGTGAGGACCTGCCTTATTTTACCCTCCATTTGGTTTCTGATCTTTCCTCCAACTCTGCTATTTCCTCTTTCAGGACCAAGCAATGATGAAGACTATGTCTGGGGGGAAGTGCAACCTGAACGTGCCGGCCAAGAACTCGTACCGCATGGTGGTGCTGGGAGCCTCCAGGGTGGGAAAAAGCTCCATCGTCTCGCGCTTCCTCAACGGCCGCTTTGAGGATCAGTACACTCCCACCATCGAGGATTTCCATCGCAAGGTCTACAACATACGGGGAGACATGTATCAGCTGGACATCCTGGACACCTCTGGGAATCACCCTTTCCCTGCCATGAGGAGGCTTTCCATCCTAACAGGTGAGAAAGTTGCGGGGAAAGTCATAAGGACAGATGTTAGCTTGGAAAGTGTAGCCTGGAGATGACTGGTTTTGGGAGATAGCTAAAGGTACTGCTTGATTTGCTGCAAGATGGATTTCTATAGAGAGATAGTTCCTGGCTGGCAGGTTCCCAGCACTATAAGGAATGCATTAACCACAGTGGAGAGGTCCAGTGCGTGAAGGTCTGAAACTGAGATTTTCCCTTTTCCATCTACCTTCCCCTCCTGCTTCGTATTTTTATTGATGTCACAAATAAATGGCTGAATGCAATTCTGTGGGTATAAAGAGCAGCAAAGGGCAAATTATGTATGTTGTTATAGGACACATACAGTGAAAAATAAGTATAAAATACACAGAAAGTGAATTCTAACCAAAAAAAAGTCCCAAGGATTTTTTTTATTCCTAAAATTTCCAGCCTGATTTCCTTGATTTAAAATTCCAGTAGAAGGATAGCTTTACTTTTACCCTTTCTCCCTAATCTGTGTATAATCAAATATGTTAAAAGAGAAAAGGGGAAATGGTGGGATTGTTTTGCATCTTCTCCCTGTCAAGCTGTTCCTGTTGTGAGCTAAAATATATTCTTTCATTATAAAAGTGACAGTAGACCTATATTCGGTCACAGCTCACAACAAATCTTTCTGGATTCACTACCCACGTTTCTAACTGGCCAGTGAAACATGACATTCACATCTGACAAGGCTACAATCCATATTCAGTGAGGTCCTAGAACCAGCTTCTGGGATCCAATGTGAGCTTTAGTCCCTGAAAATTCTCTTAGCATGTTCCACACAAATGTCATTCAACAGGCAATGATTTCCTTTATTTTCTACTTGCAAAAGGAATTGTAAGTCAGGAAATGTCAAAAGGAAATGCCAGGGGATGTGTGTCATTTATATATTAGGTTTTTTTCATGGTCTGCTTCTCTTGAGGAAATGCAATGACAGCAGAGCGCACTGAGAAACCTCCTGTTCCTGACTTGGGTGTTCAGGACTGATTAGTTCAGTTCAGGTCTTGCTTCGTGTATTGTGTAATCAAAGGGTTAAGGCTGAGTGGCTACCAGCTCTCCACTCTTTCTGGTGTCAGAACAGAATGTGTTTTACAGAGATACAAATGAAAGGAAGTAAAAAGAAGAGCAATTCAGCAGAGCTGAGATAGAAACCTGTTTACAAAAGAGACAAAAACAGGCAATAACTTGCAAGCCCAGAGCAAACAATGAATGCAACTGGATATGACTGGAGTAACATCATAGCCAAAAGTCTTTTGCATAGCACTATAGAAAGATGTGGGGAGTTAAATCAGAAGAGCTAAAGTACAGCTGAGTGAATAGGTGCCAAAGGACCAAACCAAAAATATAGGTAGGAGATGGAAATTAAAGAATTGCTTTTTTAAAAATTTGCTCCTCTGAAACTGGCTGTGACCAACAAGCCTTCACAGTTTTTTTGTTTTTTTTTTTTTGCTTTTTAAATTGCAGGGGATGTTTTCATCCTGGTGTTCAGCCTGGACAACAGAGAATCCTTTGATGAGGTCAAGCGACTCCAGAAACAGATCCTTGAGGTCAAATCCTGCCTGAAGAACAAGACCAAGGAATCAGCTGACCTCCCCATGGTGATCTGCGGCAACAAAAATGACCACAGTGAAATCTTCCGCAAGGTACGGACTGATGAAGGTGAGGATCTTGTCTCCAGTGATGAAAACTGTGCTTACTTCGAAGTGTCAGCCAAGAAGAACACCAACGTGGATGAGATGTTTTACGTCCTCTTCAGCATGGCCAAGCTACCTCATGAGATGAGCCCTTCCCTCCACAGGAAAATCTCCATCCCGTATGGTGACACTTTCCAACAGAAATCCTTCCGGATGCGCCGAGTCAAGGACATGGATGCCTATGGCATGATCTCTCCCTTCGCTCGCCGGCCAAGTGTCAACAGTGACCTGAAGTATATCAAATCCAAAGTTCTCAGGGAAGGTCAGTCCAGGGAGAGAGAGAAATGCACAGTCCAGTGAAGGAGCCTTGTGCTTCTGTCTGAAGACAACATCCACATGCAGTGCCTTAAAGAAAAAATGGTCTTATGGAAGCAAAGAACAGGCTCGTGGGGTTTATTGAGAAAACCCAACATGGAGAAAGGATAACTTCCTGTGGATTCTGCTGAGTCAAATGTAAATAACATCGTCCTTGAAGATGACTGGGAATAATCATACAGCTGAGATACAAGTGCATTTTTTTTGTCTTTGTAATGTAGTTCCTCTTCATTCCCCTTTTTGTCTGAAAAATACAGTCCTGAGAAGTAAAGACATTTCAACCTTATTGTTACAAAGAAAATAGATCAAAAATGCACAGAAGGCATTAACAGTGACCCAGCATGCAGCTCTTGCCAAGAGAGAAGAGTGTGTGTGTGTGTGTGTGTGTGTGTGTGTGTGTATCTCTGTGTGCCCATGTGCACGTGTGCATGCATGTGTGGAGCTCTCCTTTTAAAAAGTGGGACTTGCATTTCAAAGAGCAGCAGTCTTAACTGAGGATTCCCAGATTGGGAGTGGACTCTTGAAGTAGATGCATGACTTTTACTCGTGCCCTCACTCATGAGGGCACCTGTATTAAGAACTTGATTTTATGTTTGTTGGGACAGTTACCATTTGACATTGACATTAATATTGGTTTGTATTATAGATTTTATTTGGAATTTGTTGGGTTTTGTTGTTTTTTGGGTTTTTTTATTTTCTGGGGGTGGGGTTTTAACAAAATCAAATGGCAAGTACATTTGATATTAAACAGTGTCTGCTTTCTACCAGTGAAAGGTGGTTCTCATCTGTAACACTTTATAATGTGTACATTGATTGAAAATGAAATTATTCTGCTAAAAGGCAATGCATTTGGCTGCTTTGCAAGCCTGCTGTGATGTTGTTTCTCAAAGCAGTCACACCAATTCTGAGTTTCATAATACAAATGTCACCCTTTGCCTTTCTGGCCACTGGACTAATGATTCCTTCCTCTGCCTGTATCAGCTGAGAGTGACCAGACTTATATGTAGAATCAGACCACTTCAGAAGCAGGATTGGATTCTTTTTCAAAAATGAAAACTGAATGGTTATAGGGCCAACTCCTTCATATTTCTTCTGCTGACATGCTTCTAGTAATTTTGTTCATAGTTTGTCTCACTGTCCAGTAAAGGTTGCCTTGATGGAAACATTTGCACTGCAGAATTCCTTCAGAATAGAAGCTTTGTCCTGGGCTTTCAAACATGATTCAACTGATTGGTCAGATAAATCTGGGCTGTCCATTCACTTCTTTCCTTTCTTAGCCCAGTACAGCCTTCCTTATCTCCAGCTCCCCTTTGTTCTGTTGTTTGATGAGCTCCTGTACGCCCTCAAAGTCCAATATATTCTCTCAAATGCGAGCTTGCCACTCTTGCTGACTGGAATGAGATGTGTGCACACATATCTGTGGGCAAAGCATGGCTCCAAGACAGTAAACAACAGTAGAATATATATGTTATATATACCTCAGAAAGACCTTTGATATATTGTCCCTCCCTCACCCTCAAGTTCTGTGTTTGGCTACATCTGCCTTGCTGTGTCCTGGGCAGAGCCATGAGCTAGTTTGTGCTGTAATTTGACAGGAAACCAAGAATGATGATTGTCTGTAAAAATTAGCCTCTGGGATTCAAAATCCCATATTCATTTATCAACTCCACCCTTCATTGGTACTGTATTGGTAAAATACACTGTTCTTTTGTTCCTGTTGCCAGGGCAGCACCTTTCTGACCACATCTCCCTCCCTAACTATAAATATGTACATGGTTTATGATTAAACCTGATTTATTTATTAGCTGTGTCCTGGTTTGGTTGTTTTGCTGGTTTGTTGATTTTGTTGGGTTTTTTTTTAATTTCTCCAAGAATAATGAGGAAGGTCCTGTATTTATATTGTGCAGGTGAATCTAGGTAAGTGAGTTCTGGGTTGAGAGTCCTGATGAGATCTCCAGTAAGTTTTGGAAGAGCCTTTTATGGTCTCCAGACACCAGGAGATATACATTTGCCTGTTTGGAACAGAACGGTGTCTACATCCATATCTATCTATCTATCTGTCTGCCTATCTATCTATCTATCTATCTATCTATCTATCTATCTATCTATCTATCTATCTATCATCTTTTTGACCACTAACTTACGTACACAGATATCTGCAGAGGCAGACAGTTACTTTTCCCCATGCTGCCTCCAAAATGAGAGAATAAGAACTCTCTCCTTCCTGCACAGAGCTGACGTGTTGATCCCTGGTGCAATTTAACATGGTCTCTGCAGAGACCACTGTTTATCTCAGCCATCTCCCCAGGTTACCATCTGTGCCTCCCACCTCTGTGAGTTCTGGTCCCTCTGAGCACATCCTCACCACTCCATAACTGTGTATGACTCCATAACTCCATAACTCCAAGTATGACTCTGAACGTACCAGTGATCAGGCTCTGGGACTCATGTGCCACAAGGACATGAAGGGGGTTTGAAGATGGAGTGAGAAAGGCATAAAAAATGGATATTGGCTGGGTTAAGGGACTCCGGAATACTAAATGAGAACTCCATGCACCATAAACCTTGCCCTGCCTTACTGACCCTGTATCCCCCCCTCCCTAGCCTGCAGGATAAAGCTGAATTTTTAAAGAGCCTTCAAAATCAAGTCTCTGTCTTTGTCTTATAACACTGACCTTACCATTATTTCCCCTACTTTGCCACATCTCCACAAACACAGCGTGGTGGGTTTTAGTGTTGTTTAATTATTAGAGTATTTTTTTGTTGTGAGATAGGATTAGGAGAAGGGTAAAGTAGGTTTAAAATTTTAAGAGAGTATAAAGATAGTTTTATTAATAGTAATTAAAAAGAAAAAGAAAAAAAAGTAAGAATTAAAAATAAATTTTTTAGATATTTTAAATAAATATTTTTATTGTTAATGTAAAGAAATAAAATTTAAAATTTTAGTTAGTTTATTATTTATAAAATAGTTTTTAAAAATTTTTTTAGGGAGAGAAGGTTTTTTTGTTTATGTTATGGAAAATTTTTTTATAAGAGGAAAGAGAATAGTTTTTTTGTGGTTTTAAATG
>VWZP01009871.1:2245773-2468366 GCA_013396995.1 Dicaeum eximium | reverse complement strand
TTTTAAAGTTGGGAAGGGGTTATAAAATTTTGGGGTGTTTGTGTTTAAAGATGAACAGTATAAAAAAAAAAGGCTTTTTTAAAAAAGGATTATTTTATGTAGTCAAAGGTTTTTTTGGGGGGGTATAAATTTTTTTTGTTTAAGTTCTTTTGGGATTATAGTTATTGTATTATTTGTTTATTTTATTTGGAGATATTTTTAATTCGAATCTTTATTTTAAAATATTTATTATTTTAAAATTTAAAAGAAATATTTTATTTAATTTTGATAGTTTTTGTGTGTTATAACAGAAAATAGGTTTTTTTATAACTTATAATAAGTTTTTAAAATATTTTTTAAATTTGGGGTTTTTTTAATTGATTTTGTTGTTTTATGTTATTTTTTTATATTGGTTTTTGATTTTTTTTTAATTGGAGGGAAGATTGAAGTTTGAAGGGGTTAATAATTTATTTAGAGTTTGTTGAGGTTTTGTTGTGGGAGTAGGTGGTTGTAAAGATTTTTTTATAGTTTGCTTTTTTTGGTGGGAAAAAATTTTTGTGTTGTTTTGTTTTTTGGGGCAGGTGGTAGGTAGTTTATGTTTATAAGGTTTTGGGTTTGGGTTTTTTTTTTGTTGTTCATTTTTTGTTTGTTGTTGATAGAGTGGGGCCGCATTATAATTTTTTTTTTTTGGCCTTCCTGCTGTTGTTGATGAAGTGGAGGGGGTTGGGGGGTGGCTGCTGAGCCTGGATTTGGGAGAGGAGGGGGCCCGACCTCCCAGCTTGGGGGGCTTTGGCTGAGAGAAGCTAGGCGAGCTCTTACTTTTTTTTCTCTGCTTTTGTTGGAAAAGCAAGTTTCCCCCAGTTCTTTAATTTTTGGAATGTTACCTCACTGAGACGCACCACAAATCTTACTACTTCTGCGTACAGCCTCAAACTACAGCACACAGTCTTTCCATCTCCACAAAGACACCAGATTTCCACACTCTTCTATGTTCTCCTATTCCTGCCTATTCCCCCATGGACACAAAGCCACGAGCACGGAAAAGCATTATTGCAGTGACAACAGAGGCACAAGTGTAGGGGAGGCTGTAGACCAAAGAGCAGGTGCTGACATTTGCTGGATGCCACAGGAACGCCAGTAAGCCCCAGCTGCACAGTCCAGCTTGGCCAGCCAGAGCTCAAGGTGAGAAGCATCTGAGAAAATGGCTGGGCATGAAGGTGAAGCAGCATTACAGCCACAAAAACAAATTGCAATAAGCAGATAATCTCATTCAAGTAATCCTAGTCTTCTCACTGCATTTTGTTACTGATGGTAATTGCTTTTGAACTTAGATTTTCATGCTCCTGAGGGCATTTTTTTTTCTCTTATTGTATCATTGCAGTCATTCTATTTATAACTATATATTACTTGGGCTCTAAAAGTGCTTACAGCCCCTAAATCAGACAGAATGTGTATCAGTTGTTTATTCACAGTTAGCAGCCATTGTGTTCTGTGGAAAGGCTTGGGACTGGGAAGCAGAGAGCAAGGCTACCTTCCTGTATAGGGGACATAAAGTAAGGCAGGAAGAGGAAAGGGGAATTGTTTCTTCCGGACTAACCACTGAATTCATCTGGCTGTAGGACAGAAAAGGGAAGAGCTTTATGGGAAACTCTTATTATGTGTGTTCAAAAACTGTGAGACTCTGAAAGGAGCAAAGAAGACACCTACAGTCAGGTCTCAGAGGCACTGACAAGAGAAAAAAGAGAAACCAGCTCTTTTTTTTTTTTTTTTTTTCCTTCCCCTTTGAGATTTCAAGAGACCTGCATGGAACTTACTCCAACCCAAGAAGTCATGAAAATACACAGGACTAAGGGCAGGTCTGGAGGAAGGAATCTGTCTGAAAAAGATGCTAAGAGAATCCTTACTTGGTCTTACCTGGCGTAATTAAGTTGCTTTATTCCCACAGCTACCTCATCCTACATTGCAGTATATAAACCCCATCACTAGAGATGCAAAGCCTTGCTTATGGTTTTTGTGTATTTACTTTCAGGACAGCAAGCAGGGACCCATCTGAGGATCAGTCACAGCCCTGGAACAAGACTGAGATTAATTTTTTATATTGCTCAACACAGCAAGATAGTCCTTGTCCAGAAGAAATTACCAATCAACATAAAGGAGCTACTATAAATATTGGCAAAAATCTAATTAAGTCACAGAGTCAGTACAAATCAGGAAGGAAATAGTGATCGTGGTGAATTAAGTAAAAAACAAGCCGAGGATGGAGAGGACAGAACGAAGGCCTGTTTTGACATCCCAAGGATTAAATTAGGCTTCTGTTCTGAAAGATCCCCAAGAGAGCTGCTGCCACCAGGCCAGCCTGATACTAGGGAGAGGCTTTCATGGTGCAGCCTCACAAAGAGCACTGTCTCCCTGAGACCCTGGGGTCCAATATGTCTGGTTGTCTGAGAGGTCAAAGGCCTTTCACAAAGGCAAGTAGGAAATGGTGGGATAATTTTTTTAAGGGCAGCAGAAGAGAGCTTCAAAAGGGGGCTCACAAAGGGTGAGCAACGAGAGGTTGTCCAGGTAAATAATCTAAAAAGGCTAGAATGTAAGCTATAAAATGTACCTTTCATCTTTATTTCATACTTCTCTACACACAAGTTAAAAAGAAGACATTTTATTTAGCCTTTTTGTCCTTCCTCAAATGTTAGCCGCTGCTTACTGCTGTGTAGAAGCCACCTCCCACCTATCATTACATCTTTTTCTGCCTTAGATTTACTCTCCTGTCATCTACCTTATTATGGGCTGCTTTGCTAGCCCTGTCCTAGTCTCTTGGCTAGGGTAGAAGGTTATAAGAAAAGGTGTTTTTGAAGTAACTGATGATTATTTGATTTGATTTGAAATTACTGTTACATTCAGGGCCTTTATTAGCATTATTGTTTCTGTAAAATTACACGGTGGCAGGCTCAGATTAAAGGATCTCCTTGAAAAAGTATATAAAACATGATATAATGTACATTTTCCCCACTGGTTTCTATAGCAACAGCCTTTTCTCTGCACTCAGAAAAAGCAGGGAATTTGCAGGGGGGAGATGAGTAGCAGTAGCTCTGCCCTGCTCAGATCTTTCACTTCTGAGTCCTCATGGGAAATTTTCCTCCCTTCAGTTTCTGCTACATGGAGAAACAAAGACCACCAGCCAGAACAGCTTTGCAGACTACTCTCTATGTCCTGTAAAGCTGTGGTATGGATATTTATCACAGATAATAAAGTTTTTTGCGTGATTTCCATTTCCATGATGTGATTCTAAACTGGGGCATTGCTCCTGGCACGGTGCCTGATATGGGGAATACACATGGCAAAGTGCTATGAACCAACTGCTGCACTCAGGTTTGGCCAGAGCTCACTGTGAGCCTTGACCTTCTCCACTCTTCCCTGTGCCTGTCAGGTTCAGTCTGAGCCTGAGATTTCCCAGAGAAACATTTCCTTTTGCATCATGGCAACATCAGCCAAAGACCTTTCCTTGCCTCTTCTTGCTGTCATTGGTCATCCACAGCAAGCAGAACCACACTAAGTCCCAGGCATCATGTTCCTAGAAAGTTATTGACAGCTTGGAAGGAGACCAAGAACTAGCAAGACAAACATTTTATGAGCCTAAGGGGATTGACTTGAGTAAGCCTTAGGAAAACTCTGAAAGGGATAATTCTGAGCTATGCAGGCATAGCTGGCTGAAAATCCCTTGATGTGTTTGAGAGGTGGAGATGACAACAGACACAGGTCTTTTTTGGAGTTGGACAGCAGGATAGTTCAGTGGGAACAGGAATACTAAGCAGGAAAATGTAGGCAAGACAGCAGAGCAGATTCTAGGGCAGTGGAATCTACTGGAAAATTTTCTAAGAGATGTCAAGAAAGTCCCATTAGGAAAACACTGGGAAAAATATTGAAACCTACATGGCCAGCAGGGATAACCTGGTGTTGGCAGAGGGCTAGGCTGACTGAGACAGTAGGTTTTCTTGATCCCACACACTTGTTTCTGTGATGGACCCTGAACCCAAGTCTGCTTCAAAGAAATTTCGTCAGACTGTCTGCCCTCACTGCACACTCCCAGTCCCACAAGTGGAGGGTTGGTAGTTCACTGGTCCCCTCCCAGCAAACCACTAACAATAGAGACAAGGCTTCTTACGTCAGGCCCTGCTTTTCAGAACATTTCCACAAAGATCCCTGGACTGTCTGGAGCAAACAGCTCCTTTGGTGAATAGTTCATGAACAGCTTTTTATGAATTTGTTTAGAGTTCAGAACTATTTCATGACTTATTAATGCAAATGGCTCCTGTGCTTTAACTGTTGTGGTTAACTAAGATCATCAGTTCAGATTAAACATGAAAACAAGGACAAATGAGGTCACTGTGTTTCAGGACATCATGTAGCAAAGTAAAATAACATAAAGGAAAAAAAAATCCTACTTGAGTATATGTCCTCAGATTACTCTGACCTAGAGGAATTTCAGATGGACTGTATTTATTTAAGAGTGTCCTCTCACAAGCATTTGGCTTCCAGCAGTTAATCTAGAACACTAATTCACACATAAAAACATTAAATATTTTACACTTTTTCTTAACTATATGTCTTGAGTCCATATTTTGAGGTTAAAAAGAAGCAAAACAAAAAACCCCTGCAGTTTCCAGAGTTGTGGCTGATGAAGGGGTGGTGATGGACAATTCTAGCTGCAAGAAACAACTCCTTCACACATTGGGACCTTATCTGGAAAACTGGACAATTCTATTACACTGGAACTTGTGGTCTTTCTGTGGTTCCACTGGGAACTAAAGCCACACCAAACCACAATAAACACATTCCTAGCAGTGGAGCTCCATCTTGCATTTCAGAATCCACTAGCACCAGGACTGTGACAGACCCCAACTAGTTCTTCAATGTCTTTGCAAAGCTTCCAGCAGTTTCAGAGTTAAAGTAAGCTCAAGCTGGTAAAATAACTGTGTGTTAGGTAACATGGGTTTCTGTCTTGTTCTTCAGGTCAGAGATCTAACCACCCCTAGGAAGAGTTCTACCAGTTTCCACACTCTTTACATAAATCAATGTCTTGGTTTTCCACCTCTGAGAGTGGGCAGATAGCACTCATGGGATAGCTGAGAGAGGATAAACATCTTCTGGGTTGCGAGGCACTTGGGCACCACAGTGATGGATAAACACATTTAAAGGTGAAGAGGCAGACCGGAAACAAATATCACCTCAATCAGGAGCTGGGCTGCTGCAGTGCCAGCTACACAGGAGAGCAATTACACTCTGCATATCTCTGATTTCTGCTCTACCTACAGGCTTGTTCTCTGCAGCATCTGCTGAGCTGGGAAGTCCTAAAAGCTACAGATTACAATGACACACTGGCAAGCCCCTGTCCCTCAACCACGACCTATCTGTGTGCTAAGCAGGAGTGTGCTGTGGAAAGGTTTTAGCTCAGGGACCCTTGGGTGGATGCACAGCATGCCATCTTCTCTCACCCTCTCTCTGCTGAAAAAATGAGTGTCTCAGGAAAATACAGCCTTGTTAAACACAACCTGAGCGGTTAGATGATGGCATGGGTAAGATCAGTGGCAGTGCTTTTCGCTGGTCCAGGGCAGAATGTGTCATCTTTTCTGTCACAAAACAGTTTGTTCCTTGCTGGGTGGCTCATTGCCAAGGTAATAAATAGAAGTTTCTAAAAAGAAATAAAATAAAAAAGGAAAAATAAACACAGAGCAACAACTTGTTCTGCAAATTGACAGGAGACTTGCCGGAGGCAATGGATAAGGGGTGACAAGGATGAACAGCTCTCTTGTGGAGCCTTATTAAAGAGAGGAGCAGAGCTCTTCTCAGATACTCTTTATGAGATGCTGCCATCTGGGAGAAATCCAGATTGCCAATTATCAGAAAGAACAATTCCAGCTGGTCACAACACTGTCAAGGCAGAAATTATCTCCTTACACAATGCCACTGACTCAGACTGCTTGCAACTTTTGTCAAATTTGGGGCAGTTACACAAGGTCTGCTATTAGCCATAGTGCTATTTATTTGTATTATGGAGTCCTGCCCACAGACCAGGACCCCACTATTCTAGACAATATATAAATGCACAACAAATAGGAAATCCCAATGCATGCAAACACAAGGACAGACTCCTACTCATTATCTCCTGTACTCCACAGCATCTGTCTTATATCCTATGATGGCTTCTACCTGTTTCCTACCAGTATCTTATCTACAGCCTAAAGTGAGAAGAAGCTGCTGTATGCAATATTAACCCACCACTTTCCTGGTAAACATCTCAGAGCTAATTATTTCAGTAGGGATCTCAGAACTACTACATTGTGGCAGTAGCAGCACCAATACTAAATATAATTTAGTAATGCTCTTCCTTCAGGTGGTCTTACTGGAACAGAGAAAGCAGGTGTCAGGATTATACACTGCTTCCAAAAAGCTCATGGGATGGGTAAATTCTTTATTATTCTTGCACTGGTTCCTTGCAGTGTTTCCCAGCTGCCTTTGCCAAGCAGACTTCTCTTAGGCAAACAGAGCATCTTTGTGGCATGTTGTAGTCCAGTTGTTGTGCCAGCCCCAAGCCAGTTGTGGCCCATAGTTGTTCAGACCTAACTCTGGACTGTATCCTGAGACAGGCAGAGGAGCTCTCTTACACCAGGCTATCGTGAAATCTGAACCAGGGCAGGAAGTGAGGCAGCTATGCTGGGATTGCCAAGTCATGGCAAAGGCCTGCTGGCTGCCCTTTCCTTTGGTGACCAGATGATATCTCAAGGAATGTCTGCCCCTCTCCTGCCTGTGATCTGGGACCTCCCATAGATCTCAGGAGAAACAAATGCATCATATACTGCTATGAGCAGGGTATGTACCCACTTTTGAAATACAAGTTGATGGAACAGACATTTTTAGCCACCTACAGAATTTAAATCTGAGAACAGTGAAAAAGCACAGACTCCTCAGTGACCCCTTTGTAGAGCTGTAGCCCATGCAAGAGCTGTTATTTCACCTTGATCTCCCAGAGAGGAATGCCTCCAGCACAGGCTTTGACAAAACACTTCACAGTACCCTAAAACTTTGTTTCCTCCCTCCATAGGATGATCATTGAAGAAAGGGCTGCCCTTGCATGGTAAAACCCTCACAAATGAAAAAGAATCCAGCCAATGGAGAGAGCTCAGGTAGCAGCAGGACACTGTGCTCTGCTGGACAGTGAGCAGATGTGTAGGAAATGAACACCCTTGGTTCAAGGGAGAGCCTTATGGATGTCTTCTATCCCTTCTTGGGACTTCACATTTTCCCCAATGAATTTTCTCTTTTCAGACAAGAATTCTGCCAAAGAGGAAAATGTTTGAAAGCACCTCATTATTAAAAAGCCTTGAGTTTTGATGATTTTCCATGAAACTTCAGACTCTGAACTGACTTTTGAAAATGAAATGAGCTTAGGCTCACTTAAGCACTTTTTCAACTTCATCCAACTTGGTTGAGTGAAGACAGAACACTTAAGGACTGAGATTTATGAGGAGGAAATATTTTTCTGAAACAAATTTCCACTAAAAAGAAAACTGAAAAAAATAAGTGATTTTGCCTGAGAGGTGCTTTAGCAGTGAAGGTTTTCTTAGAAAAACAAGAACTGTCTGAGAGGCCCTTCTGCTTTCCTATTCATTTACATCAGAAAAAAAAAATTAAAAAAAAAAAAAAAGAGAAGCTTTATGTTTCTTAAAAGAACTGAGAAAAGGAGTGTATTCCCAAGTGAAATGTTTAGTTTGTATTTTTTCCCATGGTATCTTTTTGTCAACCAGCAATTAAAGGAAAACGGAGGGTAGAACTCCAAGCATAATCTGTGCCCCCACCTGCATTTGGCTGGTTCTGTATTCCCTACCTCTATCTTTTACTTCAATGGCTATAGGAGAATACAAAGCAAGAACATATAAAGCAGCCAATTTTGTTTTGGCTAGACGTATGTCGGATGCTCCAGGACCCCAACACAGTAGAACATCATTAGCAAGTGAGTGGTAAAACTATCTCTAAATTAGTTCTATTTTGTGTCTGCCACTGTTCTTAACTAGGAACGTCCTGTCCTCTTCTATTCCACTACAGCTGTTCACAAAAAGCCCAGAAGGGAAAGAGAGTACTTGCCATTTCTAGCCCTGGTAAACTTCAGGTGAAAGCTTCCTCTTTTTTCTGCTTAGCCACAATCAAGAAGAAATCAAATGGCTCTGTTGAGCTGTGCTGATACTGCCAGATACTTCCCCATTTTGCATGCCAGACCTGTGTTCTGACTGTCCTCATCATCTGCATGTTGCATACTGCAGAGCCATGTTTGTGCCTTCTTGATGGCTTTTAGTCCATGTCAGAGATGTATGCTCAAGCCTGCAACCAGAGTCCCCACAGACACAGACAGTCTCCACAGCCTATTCCCTTTTGGCATGTCTAGGGAGGTGGCTGAGGAGACAAAGGCTTTTTGTACACATGGCACAGTGACTCTTCTCTGCAATATGTGTTCCATCTCAGAAAGCCATCAGATGTCATTTTATGCCATGTCACACAGAGAGCAACAAATTGCTGCCAGAACTGAAGGCTTTCCCCTGTTCTGTCCTGCTTCACACAAGTCAACATTGGTCCCAGGCAGAGCATTAGAAACTGTATGGTAAAGAGCCTATATTACAGGAATCTTTCTGAATTTCCAGGCCACAGTGCTTATCTAGTCTGTGTCCCATACCAGATAGAACTGTTTTGGTCTGCAGAGAAATGAAACTTGTGATAATACCCTAAAAAGCGACTTGTGATACGTTCCAACAGATGCATGGTGTCTGCCAACAAGTCCATTGTGGGGCACAGTCCCAGACCATCCCAGAAATAAGTGTACAGCCAGCCAAAATGGCTTTAACTTCAGAAGTGAGAAGTCAAGTGAGAGCACTTTGGGAGCCTCGCAGTGCTACACTGGGGCAGTTATGCAAGACTCACTTGATAAACAGTGCTGTCTTCAAACAGTTTGGTTCTGGGGTACTTACAGAAAAGCATAGCTGAGCCCAGAGTTTAGGGTCAGTAGCCTCAGAGGGACCTGACTATGTTGGCACAACACTAACAAGCTTGCAGGGCAAGTTTAGGGACAAACTGGTCCTTGAGACCATGCCAGCAAGGCAGCAACCTCACAAAGGCCTGACACATGATAACTGGTCCCTCAGTTGTCTGCTGTGACAGGAAACATCAGAGGCTCATGCCTTGACATGACTCCAGATGAATATGGGCATTAAGCCAGAAACTGCTCTGTGGTGGGATGTACTGCTTGCCTCTTTGCCAGGAGCTGAGTATGTCATAGAAGGTCAGGCCAAGGGTGACAAGTGTCAGTCTTCAGATTACCCCAGCACAGTTAAAGACAATTTACTTCCTGAAGTCTGGAAGGGGCAGAGAAGAGAAAACAAAAAAAAAAGTGGGCAAAACATGGGAAAAATTAAGCAGACGGGACTGTCACAGGGTGAGGTCTGTCCTGTGGACAGGAAATGTCTCTTTGGGATAGTTTTTAAAGTTTCAGTTTCTGCTTGTGTTCCAGAGGCCAGAGGCAAGGGCCTGACTATTTTTAAAGATGAGTTTGACGCATTATGAAGGACCTTGTGTGACATGATAGGATGTTGCAGTCAGGAAATGGACACCCTGACCCAGGAGAGGCATTCCAGCACCGCACTCCTGAGCTCGGGTTCTGGCCGTCTGCAGGCTTCACTCTCTTTCTCAAGAGGAGACAGGAAAAGGAAAGAAAACAAAACCAAAAGCCAAACCTCTCATTTTAGTCAAACAGAAATAATTCAGAGGGAAACAGGAAAATTCAGGAACCAAACTCTGATGAGCAAAAAATATCTAAGGGTGTGTGTATGTCAGATGTCCCCTTTAACTGAGTAGTAGTGCTATTCTTGGGATCTGGGGTTTGACATCAGGCCAGCAGTAGTAGCTGGGCACCAATGGCCTATGACTTGCTGGGTTGATGAGAAAGCACAAGCCCATGCAAGGTATTCCCAAAGTCTGTGTCTCCAATTAGGCTGTGAGAATATGTTGCCAGGGTGAGCCCATACTAGCATGTAATCTGATGCAAACCCAAAAAGCTGGAGGTGCTAATCCTGAATGTTAAGCAAAACCACTGGAAACTAATGCCCCAAAGATTTGATCTTTTATATCTGACCATAAAACTTGAGAAGCTGAACAGTGGCTAAAGAGACAACTTACCTGCTGGAAATATAGGTCTCATTCTTGGCTAGAAGTCTTGACTGCTTTCCCCTGCTTGGGGACCACAGCTTCAGAGTTCTTGCCTCATCACAGAAACAGCAAATGCACATTCAGGCAAAGGGACACTACAAAACAGAAGCCTCCAAGAAAGCTGGGACAGTTTCCCACCTGGACAATTATGGTCTCCAGGGTTCTGCTAGGAGGTGGAGTAACACAAGCCTCTGCCTTGAAGAGAGGAAGATACTGTATGGGAGAGCCCCATTTGGTGTTCCTTTTTGCTCTGCTCCATCAGGATTTATTCTGCCTCCATCTTTCCTTCTTCTCTGGTCCACTGACTTCTCTCACCCTGATAGAGAAGAAAGAACTTTAAGGTGGAAGCTGTGTTATAGAATTTACAAAATCAATTGCTCAGAAGCAAGAGGCATCTTGGTCATGACTGCATTAAAAATTTAATGGTGCCAGGTTGTGTTCCCAGACTCCAGAACTGAATCACGCACTCTTAAATTGTAGTACATTCCCCATTATTTTTTGACCCAGACCAAGGAGGAGTCCTACCAGACAATGCCTTTAAACAGTCTGTGATTTAGCCCAGGCCAGGAACAATTCTTCATAAGGAGTTTGCAAACAGCCACCCTCTTCTGGAGGGTAATGAGGTTTACTGTAATAAAAATTAAAATATTTTTAATTAATTAAAAATTAATTAAAATTAATTAAAAATAAAATAAATGCAGACCTTTCCATTCCAGTTTGTTTCAGAGAAACAGTTTGCCAGAGAAAGATCCTACATTTAGTTTTCTAGTACAGCTGTAGCCTACAGTATTGTTCAAGGAACAGCATAGAAAAGGCTACAGGGTTTGGAAATATCTCTCATCCAACCTGCTCATAGTGTGAAACATCATCATCCTTCACATCTCTGTGACAAAGAGAGCTGTGGCTGCTTCCTTCATCTCTATCTCTGTTTATTAAATGGCTCATTGGTAAACTTATGGGAATAAACTGCAACAGCCATGAAATTCACCTTTTTGGAAGGTACAGCACAGAAACAGCAGCACATTTCTACATCTAGGGCTTTGGAGCAGCAAAAAATATACTGAGTGGGGAGGAGGAAAGGAAGACTGCTCGAAAAGAAATGGTGTGAGGGCAGGTCACACAGGGCTAGGTTGCTGACTCCAAGCACGAGTCAAAGGTCTCATGCCAGTTTACATTGCCCAGGTGATGCTATTCAAAAAGCCTACATGTACATGCAAGTCAAGCTACAAACTTTGAGCTCCATTCATTTTTTGCATCAGAAGTACTTGGAGCACAACAGCAGTAAATTAGTGCCAGCTCTCCCACTGAGATAATTCAGAGGATCTTTTCCTGCCCAGCAGGGTCTGATTTTTCATGTAGATTCCATATTGTGATTAATATGGAGGCATTTTCTCATTTAACAAGAGGAAAAAAAAGTCCAAAATACTGTAAAATCTTCAACAAATAGGGCTTTTTGGGGGGAAAACTTGCTTTGTTTCTTCCTCTCTTCTCAGTGAACTATTAGTTTAAATGAAAAACTGTGCCAGTATTGGGCAATGATACAAAGAGATTGATTGATCCACCCTATTTCAGCCTCACGTACCTTTTGGGGTACATGTACCTTCTGAGTGATGCTTGTCAGTCACTGTGGTACTTGATATTGTCCTTACCTCCCACTCCACTGATTAGTGTCACTCACTGAATGAGCAGAGAGGGTGTGGAGGCAGATTCTGCCAGCAGCAAGAAGCTCACTTCAACTCAAACTTGTGAAGTACAGCCTAAGATTCATGCCATGTAGGTGGAGGGAGGAGGAGAGGAACACATCTTTTCCTTGAAGGACTCAAGGCTTCATGGCTGCTTTTATTTCTGGTAAAAAAGAAACTGTCTAGGTTAAGGAGGAGAAGAGAGAAGGTAGGTTGGTTTTTAGGAGCACTGTGTGGTGCCTTGGGAGTAAAACAGCACAGGGTGAAGGGGTGAGGGATATACCAGGAAACTGCACTACTTGTGGAGGGTCTCTGTGAAGGCAGGTCATCCATATCCATCTACCAGAGACAGCTAGATTGTTTTTATGGAATTATTTCCACATGGCAGGAGCCCAAGGGACTCTGCAGTATAGTAGAGAGGTAGGGAAGGAAGAAGGAGGGAAGTGGGAGGCTGGTTTTCATGTCTGCATGTTGACAGCCAACATCTTGGAAGCTCGATGGAGAAATCTTCCGCTAAATGTTGGCCTAAGAAGAGGTGACATGCAATAGCTAGAAATGGTGTGGAGCTGCAAAGAACTGAACTGGAATCTCTCCAAAGCCTGAGCATGCCTGGGAATTGGAGCTGTGTTCCTGTGAACATCCCGTGAAGTGTTAATTTGGACGTTATGGAGTTGAAAGGCAGGTTGGAAGGTCGTAAATTTTATCTGGTTGTGAATGAAGAACAGGAATTATACCTCAGACTGGGGTGTGACAGAAATATCTGTATTGCATAGTGGTTATTCAGTGCATTTGGAGGCAGGACTTGTCTGGAGTGGGAGAGAGACTTACCTGTATGGCATGGGTTCCACCTTTTGCAAAACTAGGCTGTTAATGTTGCTGGAATAGGCACTATGAGGCTTAGGAATGTTTGCAAAAGGATCCAGGGGAGTCAAACAATGGTAAGCCCCACCACTTCCACTGATGGCAGTGAGATCTGAGTGGAGGAAGGGAATAGGGGAGGTTTGCAATGGGGTTGGTTTGGGCTTTTAAAAGAACCATATAATTGGAGTGTCATGAGCTTTGACATGTGGAGGATGAGGAGCCTGGACAGGTAAATTTCGATGTGAGAAAGGAAGTCTTAAGGGGAGAGGATGTAAAAGGCAATGGAGGGCTAGGAGAGAGCTCTTAAAGGTAGGCACAGATGTTCCTGCAGTCATTCAGGGGAAAGAGAGTACCTGGAGCAGGAGCTGCTCGTCCCAGTATTAGTCATCAGCCCCTGGCCAAAGTTTGTCAGGAGCCCCAGACAGCTTCAACAGCCCTGGCAGAGGTGAGGGGAGCTGCAGGAGCAGGGCTGCCCTGTGCCTGTCCTGCCCACACCCAGACTAACCTCCTCTGGCCTCTCATAAAAGCAGCAGATCCTGGGCTAACCTGGCACATGGACTTCCACCCCCTTCTTGGTGCACTAACTACAACCCACAAAGCCACCAGTACCATTAAAAGGCCATTATGTGAATCCATACAATTAGGGATTACCACACAGCTTGATTCTGCACCCTCTGACACTGCCAACAAAGCCCTGCTCGGGCAGGAGTCCTTTTCAAGGCATGGATGGGGTTCTCCACATGACGTTCACACTTTCAGGAACTGATCATTTCACTGCCAAACAAAAGCCATACAGCTGGATTACATGCACAAATGACTCCATCTAGAAATAGATGGCCAATTAAGGGAAAAGATGCTTGCAAAAATAATTTTGTTTCCTACAGTTTAGAAGCTTTCCTTTTTTTTTTTTTTTTTTAATTGACTTTTCATGTTAATCAGTTTGGGGTTGGTTTATTTTTAACTGAGTTCGTAAATTCCTACACACTAAGCCCCCAATACAGAAAGAACAGAATCTGCTATTTATTTTTGGTTTTTTTAATTGCAGAACAGCTATCACATTTTCCACTCCATCTTTTGTCTCAAAGACCTTCATGCCATTGTAATTCAACAGACCTAAGATCTGTTTCTAAGGGAAGCTGCAGAGGTCAGAAGATCCAACACCAAGCAGGTCCTGTGAGGTTTTGAGTGCTCTTAAGGACAATCAAGAGAAGTAAAAAGTTTTAAGATGAGGTTAGTGCAATGATCTAATTTACATCCCTGATGAAGTACATCCAACAGTCAAACAAATGACCTGTAATGGGGAAAAAAGAGAGTTCACAGAACAGACTGTTCTGCTGGGCAGAACATGGAGCCTCATGGCTCATGGAAAATCACTGGAGTTGGTGAAGACAACAGGACCCATGGAGAAAGGAAGGAGAAGCTGCTTGGAGCAGGTTCATGTCAGCCAGGTGTGATTTCTAGGTCTGTTTTGGTGCCACATCTTTCTTCTGGGCTTATCCATGTTCGATGGCTAAGGACTACCACTTTTCAGTAAATGCTGGAGTTTGACGGAGAGGAGGGTCTCCGTCCTTCCCAGGCCTCCAGGAACTGAAAAGCCTCCTGGAAAAGCATGTTTTGCCAGAGTGTTGGGCTGGAGTTATCCAGCTGGTTTGGCACTGGGTTTCATCAGGACTTCCACCCTTCCACTCTTCGTCCCTCACCTGCAAACACCTGAGCCTTTGGTACAGGGCAATCAAAAAACACAGGGTAGGCCAGTGGGGCAGGTGGAGGTGCAAGTGGGTGCCAGAGGATGGAAGGAGGAGAGGGGAGATTGAATACTGAGCTGTTCCCACCACACTCGGTATGGATTTGAGCCACGCTGTGTGTCAGCGCGCTGACCCTCTCTTGCAGGTGAGGAGAGGGGCTGGGGATGTGTGGGGAAGCAGTAAAGGGATGGGCCAGCACGCTTTCCCTGCCGGGGGCTATCCAGGGAGATTCCTCACACTCCTCCACCACGGCCGGGATCCCACCGCTGCTCTGCGCTGCTCCATCCTACCGCAGCTCCCCAGGCTGCCTGTGGGAGACGCTGGGGGAGGGGGGGAAAGGAGCCAAACAAAAAACAAACTAACAAAACCAAACCAAAACAAAACAAAAAAAACCACAAAAAACAAACAAACAAACAAAAACAAACAGAAAGAAAAGGAAAAAAAAAGGGGGGGGAGGAAAATTCACCCGTCCCCTCGGCGGGGGCGCGAGGCGCCAGGGCGCCATCTGGTGGCGGCTCCCCCTCGGTCACGGCCCCGCGCCATGTCCGCGCCAGGGTCCCCGCCTGGGCCCAGAACTGGCTCCATCCCCCCCGCGGGGTGCCACCAAAATGCAAATTCCTGCGCAAAATGCAGAACTCAGAGGAACCGGATTATTTGGCGGGTGGGGGTGTCGAAACGCCGGGAAAGCGCTTCCCCCTGTTTCAGCGGCAGCGGCGAGCCCCGAGCAGCGCGTTGAACGCGCCCCCACACGCGGCTCCCGTCCCTCACGGCCCCGAGCCCGGGCACCGCAGCTGGGCAAACGCGGTGGCTCCTGCGGCGGCCCCTCCGCCACAAGGCTCTGGATGCTTGCGCAGCTCCCGGCGGCCCAGCCTTCCCACTGGAATTTTCTGACAAAACACGCTACAGATCAACAAATGTCAGTTTGTTAAAGCTCGTGCTTTAACCACTGTGAAGTCCACTGTGCTGGTAACTAAAAGCCTGAGTAACCATTCCTTTGCTGCATATGCCAGGTGGGAAAATTCTCAGCTGGGAAACAGGATAGCGCTAAGGTCTTAGTCTACGGGCAGCTTGCCTTGGCAGTGTTGCAGGAAGGTTTCCATGACCAATCATGGAAATTCTGGTCAAAGGAAGAGGGAAGGCAAAATAAAAGTCCTTGTGAGCAGCTGTCAGGCAGCTACTGTCCTCTGTAGCTCACCTCAGAGTGCTCGGCTCGCATTCAGAGAAACAATGATGATCCCAAAGCTCAGGAAGAGAAGATGGTGAAATGAGTTCTCAAGTTTTATTCCAAGCGTGGTCCTGAAGTGCAGCAGCAGAACTGAAAGCTCTGATACCTTCATCTCTGAATTAATTGTTCTTGACCTTCTTAGTCACTGGACTTGATGCAATGAGTCACAGCTGAAGCTGACGGAGTATGACCATTTGCATTTGATCTTTTCCCCGGGAATGGTTTGATGCTGTTTGGCTTGACTGGAAATGTGGCAATCCAACCCATTATATCTACCAATACAAGGGAAGTCTGTTGTGACAGTATCAACCACTACATCTTATGTATAACTAAGTGCTCCTCAGATGACATTAGATAGATAGATTTGGGGTTTTTTCTTTAGAAAGTAGTAGAGATTATCTGTATCATCTGAGGTCATTTTTTCTGTCCTTCAATACAGCATGGCTAAAGAATTTCCCTCCATAAACTTCAAGTTGAGCTCACAATGAAGCTAATGTCAAGTGTGTTATTTGGGGTTATTTTCTGCAGCTGAATCCAGTTTTGTTGCAGTGCTCATATCCTTTCTCTAGCAGTTTTGTAAGCCAAGCCACCTCCTATCTTGACACCTTCTACTTGCTAGAATCACTCTTTGAAGTCTTTTGTGTCATGGTACCTACTCCTACAGACTGAGCACACTGTCTTTCACAATTACCCAAAGGAGTTATGTGGAGAACAGCTAGATCTATTTGAGTGTATTTTGTGTCTGACTGGTGTTGCTTCTGTACAGTTTAAAGCTGTGTTGAGTACATGAGGCCATGTAATGAAATTGTGTCCCATTACCTTGTGCAGTAGGATGGAGCATCTGGAAGCAAATGAGCAATGTGTGTCCTCAGTTGAAGTGACTGTCCCTTTCTGGGTCAGGTTGAGCCTACAAGAGAAACAGCAGGAGTCAACAGCTGCATGTCAGGCAGGCTGTGCTTACACCCAGCTTTTCTAGAGGAACTTTAGAAGCTGCACTAGAAAACTGGATGTGGTCTTCTGTAAGAGTTACATCAATGCAGAGGTGAATCTCCAGCAGAAGACAGTCAGGTGATTTAAGGAATGATAGTCATGCTCTTATTTTTTTACATTAATGGGAAGTGAAACAGATTAATTTTACCTTATTGGGAAATTATCCCTGTGCAACTCTTACTGGCAACGAATGTCAGCTCAGCAAGGTTGTCTACAGAGCACAGGCTATTTATCTTTGGTCTCTTGTGCTTTGTCCAAATACTCAGTCATTTCTCCACCAGTTATAATAAAGGCAGTGCCTCAAATGGATCAAAAAGGTTTTCATTGAGGAAGGGTTGTTTTGTGGGTTTTTTGATAAATTATGTCCTGTGGAAGGCTGGGGAAAATCCTCTACAATGAAACTCTGAAGCCAGTCATCTGAATGTGGAATGACATAGCCCACTACCATGTCTGTAATAAAGAAGCAAGTTGAATGTGAAGATATAAATGTCCTTTCCTCAGTTCCAGTTCTCATTTCAGTGTCTAATCAGACCTCCAACATCTGGCTAGATGCTGCTGTGTGAGCAGCTGTTTCATGTCTGTCTGACATTGGACAGTAACAATTAACTGAATGCAAGAAAGAGTCTGAACCAGGAATCCCAGATTTATAGCAATCTTGGTTTGAAAAGAACTCTAGGATTTACTGAAGAGTTGGGAGGAAGAAATCCCTCATACTTAGGCCAAACAATATCTCTTCCAGTAATGCATGTGACAACATCCCAAGGAAATAATAACAAGAAAGAAGAACTAGTCAGTGCTAGTTAAAGTCCTTTTTTTTTTCCTTTCCTATTTTTCCTTGCTTGGTTTCCCAGAGTATTTCTTCTTGACCCAGCTGTGCTGTGGTACCAAACATGACTCACTTGTACCCACACTTGTGCTGTGGTACCAAACATGACTCAAACTGCTACTTGACTAATGTTATCATTTACAGTCTTTCTCTGCAGTCTGGGTGGGCAGATATGCTTCCCATTTCTGTTTCTGTTGCAGGCCAAATCCCAATTGCTCAGGGAAAAATAAGCAAATGAACAAGGGATGTCATGACAACTAGTTTAGGCTGTACTGGGGAGTTCCATTAATTCCTCCATAGAATAGTTTTCTCAGGACACAACAGTATCCAGCTGAAGAATGCAGCAGAACTTTGTACCATCCCTTGCCACTAGTATGTCACCTGCACCACTCAGCTTGGTGTCATCTGCAAAATTGCTGAGGATGCACTTGATCCCACTACCTGGGCCATAACTATTAAACTGTACTATACTGAACAGTTTTGGTCCCTGTATGGACTTCTGAGGGTTTTGTATGGACTTTTGACCACTCCTGCAAGGGTCAGTACGCACTGCAACGACACCACTGCCTTCTTAGGCATACCTAGTGCATCTTTTGCTCTTTTCTCAGTTTGCTCCAGTCCCACTCCAATAAGAACAGCCTAACATGGAACAACTCTTGTGGTAAATATGAGCCTTGGTTTGCATAGTAATTTGGACCAAAAAATTTCCTATCCAGAATTCTTAATAGGCATCTGTGTTATCCTACAAGGCAGAGGAACCCTGCACTTGGCCAGCTCTGACAACAGCCAGCCAAGTGCAGAGGATGAGAGTTAAATAAAACAGTTCATTAAGGGAAAATAAAAACAAAAACAATAAAACAAGCAACCAAAACCAAACCAAAGCATCTCAATGACTTCCCAAATAAAAGTATCTGCTGCTCCCCCCTGGTTTCCTGAAACACTTACCCACCTATACAGTTTCATAGTTCTTGTTTAAGGATCACTTGCTGAAATGAGAATGAGTTTGCTGCTGTTAACAGGGGACCATGTCTGGCAGTCATACAACATGAATTTAGCTATGACATCTTTGAGGATGCAGAGCTAGGCCACAAGATGAGCAGTGTCTCCTCCTTGAATGCCCTGTAAGGGGGAAAAATGAGAGTGAATATGAAGTAGGGACTGTAAATGGCAGCAAAACTTCCCCGGGAAACCTAGCACCAAGCCCCGAACCACCAAAGGAGGAGACAAAGCCCATGTGGCAGGAATTTGGTAACTGTTGCTGAGCAGAATGGAGCCCACCCTTAGCACAGCAACATGAGCTCATTTTGACTGATTTCCATGGATATCTGCTTCCACTACATCTGCTGTGGGGAATTGCAGTTTGAAGGCTTTAAACAGATCACAGTTGTTGCCACAAAAGGCACTAATAAAAGGGGCTCATACTTCAGCTGATGAATAGATGCAGAGCTGATTTCCAAGTTTGTACTGCATCATGAGCAGAAAAAAAATCACTAATCCTAAGCCTGTGGCAAAGAATTTGCTGTATGAATCCAGGTCTTTGAAAGGTCTCACACCCACTGAAATTGATGAGTATTGAGAGGCCCTGTACATTTGGGGCTGCGGAACAAAACATTTAGTTCTGTGTATTAACTATAACCTTTGTGCTGTACATACACAAACACCCACACAAAAGTGCTCTCATCACAGACTTAATTCTAGGTAACTGTGGGTAAGTACTTCCAACAGGAGGGAAATTAAATGCCCAAAGAAAGATTGTTCTTTAAATTTATTTCTAAGATGCCCTACCCTCAAGATACAAGTGATGTGTCTCTCCTCTCTCTCAATAGACACTCTCTAGAATGTATTATCTCTTATCTCACCAACAGCAGTACTTGAAAGGATGCTGTACTCTGCAGCACTTACTCTGTTTTGGTCTATTTCCTCTACTGAGAGGCTCTAACACACTTTTCTCCATAACCCCTTTACTGAGAGTGATGCAGTGCTGTCCATCTCCAACCTGACCGTAGATGGAAAGAAAAAGCATTGCCTCCATTTCTACTTTTTCCCAACTGTATGTTGCCAGAAGAACTGGAACTGAAGACTTACCAGTTATGAGCCACTGTGTGTGTGAACAGGGATGTGATGCAGTTGGGAAAGGAAATGTTTCTCGACCATCCTCCATGAAATCTGTACATTCCTTCCAGCCAGGCACAGCTGCAAGCTGTCCCCAAAACAGAGCAATAAGGAAAGAAAACCCTCTTTCTCTTGTTGCACTCACAGTCTTCCAAAGAGAGCTGTGAGTGCGGGTAGATCCAGATGTTACTGTCAATGAGGTGGGAGGAGAGGCTGGAAGCGTAGCTCGCAGGAAAAACAACCCCAGACTCTCTGAACACCACACAGCAGGCTGTCACATAGGCTATTGTTCTCAAGCACATACCTCATGCTTTGCAGTATGTCATTTAATGCTAGGCACAGAAATATCTTCTCCCTCCTCTCCATTTTTCTTCTCAAAGAGAATCCCCTCAGGAAGGAGTGGCCCCATTAAGACAGTAACAGCCTCAGAGGTGTATGAAGGCTTTTAGACAGCCCTGGTTGCTGGAGTAGAAACACTCCAGGCTGAGCCACTTGCCCAGAACTCCAGCACACCAACAGAGAGTTTGGTGGTTTAAAAGGATTCAGCCACCCATGTGTTGAGTGAAGAGGGCTAGCTAAGTACAGTCAGTATGAAAACAACACTGGGTTTTTTGTTGGTTTTCTTTAGTGGTTTTTGTTTTGTTTTGTTTTTTTAAAGCCTACTCCTTTAGAGCCTAGGCACATGAGCTAGGCAGAGATCCACCACCGAAACGTGGTCTCCTGAAGGCAAGCCCTTTCTAAAATGGAAAGACACAGCTCATTTTTAAAAGACCAATGGATTATGAGCTGAAATATCTATGTGATAATAGGCATGCACCTGAACCTTGTTCACCAATCACACTATTGGATGGAGGTAGCTGGAACAGCATTTTTTGGAGGCCGGATTAGGCAAAATATGACTGAATCTGCCAAAGTAGGAAGAAAAAGGTCACTTCTGTGGATTATAAATTAAGTTAGGCAAATGAAAGCTGGATGGTTTAGATACACCCAAGATGGTGGCAAAATGTTAGAAATCAAGGAGAATGCTTACAGATGAAATTGTAAGCATGAAATAATTACACAGGAAGATCTGAGGTTCATACACTAGGATTTGGGGACCTCTCTTCCGCTGGTGACATATTTAGATATCCATCTCCTTTATTATCTCAGTCTGGGAGTCTTCTTTGGAAGTGAGAAGATTAGTAATCTCCCAAGTGCCACCATAGTTCATAGCTCATCTCCAGAGAACTTCATTTTTTAAGTTCAGCCCCAAAGTCTTTAGTCTGCTTCACTTTGCATGCAGCATCTGTAATCTGTCAGGGTATTTACACTGCACCGGCATTGTGACTGCACGTCTATACAGAGGATGTCCTTTGACAACTGCTAAAACACAACCACTTCAAAGCAGGACCTCCTCACTGGCAGATGGCACAACTTCACATGTCTTCCTACACAAAGGGATCTAAGCATCCACTGCCCTGCAGTCAGCAGCCTGGCCTAGTGGACAGCTGAATGAAAAAAGCCTGAAAACAATGTGCTCGTGCCTCTCTGCCTCAGTTTACTCTCTCTAAAATGAGCTTAACTGCACAGTACTGTAGATGGAAAGCATAGCTAGGCCCCTAACTAAGATCTAGGCTAGGAACAGTAGAGCAAATGACTCAGGCATATTGTAAGAGGGGTGCTGTTTTGGCATTTTATAGACTGAGAGTTTTAAACTGGATGAAACTGAGTTCTTAATTACCATTAGAAATTAGAACAGAGCTTGTCCCAGATGACTCTTACAGTCAACAAGTTTCTGATCTAAAACAGATAAGGAAGCTACAACTCTGCTCAACTAGAAAAAACATAGCAGGAAATATGTTAAGAATTATTTTCTAATTACTCTTCTTGTTGTGAGCTAGCAATTTGTGACTGTTATGAAGAACTCCATTTCAGGACAGAGGATTTTGACTGAAAAGGAAAAAAAAATTGATGACTTTATGCATTGAGGGATCATTTCTTGTCTGTAGAGGGAACATAGCAAAAGCTATAGGGACACCAGCTTAAACATGACATGCTATAATTAGCTGGGGAATTAGCTGAGTTAGCAATATATGCTATTATCAAGACAAAAACAAAATGTACAAAAAGTTTCTTTGTCATGACTTAGGAGCCAGCTTTGTGAAAGCATCACATCCATAATCTTAGCACCATGAGAAAACTCCATCTTTCTTCCCATACAAAAGCACACCCATTAGCAGCCTGAGTTAGGAAACTCCCTCCATTGCATTACAGCAGAAGGGTTGTCAGAATGATGCTATTGCTCCTCAGGAGGCACTAAGAGAGTAAATAGCCTTGGGAGGAGAGGCAGTTGTTCCTCCATTTCCCACCTGTATTTAATTTTTCTTTCTTCCTTATGATCCCCACAGATTCATTTGCCCTCAGAGGGGGAGCTGAGGCTGCAGGTGTGGCACTTGTCACACTTGTGGCACAGTGTGTGCTCTGTCTCCTTTTCCACCATCTCTGGACAGCTTGTCTGAGCGTGACTGCTGCAAGCCCTTTGCGCAGCCACAGACTCTGCAGGGACACCATATGGCTGGTTTAGACAAAGCTCTGGTGTTTTTACTCCTTTATATTCAACCAACTCACAGTTAATCCATGGCATCCCTCAAAGGGCACCAGACTATTCATCCAACCCAGTGAAAAAACACAGACTCACTTTGACACTGTATCAGCTGGCTCTCCAGATAACCCCAAGGCTTGCCAAGAGGACAAGCCTGATGTCATGCAAGCCCCAGGCAGAGCAATCCCAGATCTTGGTGAGGGTATCAGCTCCAGGAATTTCCCACCCCTCTGGTGAGAGCTGGAATTTATCTTGAATAAGGAAACAAGTTTAGGGAGGACAGAAGATAAAAAAACTTAATAAAAGCACCATTAACTATATATACTGGGAAGTAACAGAAGATCCACAAGCTAAGCATGAAGACCTAGAGAATTAAGTGCTAATAATCCAGAAGGTCTTCCACCCTAATCTATTCTGACACTTGAACATCTGAACCTGCTTTAAGGACAATCTAAAATAAGATTGAGCACCCAGCAGCTGCATTCATACTGAACTTTCCTTGGAGAAGAGAAACAAGAAACAAGCATAATTTCCTTTAAGCTCTCCTCCAGACATAAGGTGCAGCTGAGATACACACCACTATGCATTTCTTCCCATCCCAAATATACATTGCCTTATCCATGCAACTACCAGCTGTACTGGCATGCCCCATGCCAGGGCTTGCCTTGCCTTTCCTTGCCCAGGAGAGCCCCAGACCTGCCTGTCTGACATGGCTTATCATAGCTGGTCACTACAGGGCTGGAATGGAAGGTGGAGGCAGCCTGTTCTGTTTATTTATTTGCAGGGGATGAAAGCCAAACTGGGAAAGGACTTTGGTAAAGTGCAGTCAAGTGACTATAAAGTACTGCTTTAAAAAGCCACAAGGTCACCTTTGCTGACATTTGGATAAGGATTTTATAGAAGTCACAGGACTGGGAGTTGGGCTTGTTGTGCCTATGATCACAGGGGAGGGAGGGATTTATGTTCTGGTTAAGAACGCTGCATTGTTGTGACTCTTTCATGTTCATAAATGCTCATTTATTAGGCTGTTGGATAAAAGAAGCTGATTGGGCTTTTTCTTCTCACTTACTTAGTTCTAGGTGACTTCCTTGACTCTGTTGGCACAACTTCATGAAATTTAACAGCCCTACTACCCACCAGTACTCCCCAGGTACCCTGTCCTTGCATACTCTGTCTTCTTACTTCATAAGACCTTAGCTATTTCAAGGCTGTACTTCATTTGAACACAATGTGAGAACTCATATATATCATCCTCTCAGGTGAAGAAATGGTGCACAAGAATGCTGGAATCTGAAGGATTTGGACAGGTGGGCTTTGCTGTGATGTGTGTTTTGAAGCTGGTGCTTGTGTATAGATATGTATGTGTGTCTGGGTGTGTCTCTGTGTGCGCTCAGTCTGAGAAGCAGACTCTGATTGTTAAGTCCTGCACAGCCTGGAAAAGCAGCCTTGAGCAAACCTGAGACGAACGAGTCGAGGAAGAAGGAGGATGTGCTCCGATGCCATGCACCTTCTGGAAAAAAATGTTATCGGCAAGCATGTCTACGTCAAAAAAACACCCGGTTCCACTATTTCTTTTCCTCAGTGGCACAACACACAGAACAGGTTTTGGCTGGGTGGTAGAAACCATAGGGATCATGACAAAAATAATCTCATCTGAAAGTATGTAGTATAGGTGAGCATTTGTCTCCTTATTAAATTAATATCATATAGGCATTACATCCTTCAGGCATTGTCTGTGCTTCAGTTCCCAGAAACCAGACTTTATCTGTTCAGTGACTATTACATGGACTAGAAACATCCCTGCCCTTTCCTCCCATTAGCCCTGCAGGGAGATGCAAATATGAAGAATGTCACAAGCTTCATACTAATGTGCTAAATATTTAACATAATTAGTCATCGGAGCCCTATCCCTTTCTCCCACTGAGGTGGCCAAGAGACAGATCACAGGTTTAATAGTATGGTCCCCAGCACTTGTTCTGTGATGCCACTTGACGCTGGCAGGTGTATTGGAGTCAGCAGGATCAGCAGGCAGAGGGAAAGACAAGGAGGACAGGCAGCACAGCCTGCAGTGTTGTTGCACCCTGGCTGGCGCTGACAGCTCATTTGCACAATGCCTGGGAAGCGAGGGCCTGCTCCCCTCATCTGAGATTCTGATGAGTGGCTGGTGTCTGACACCGAAGCCCAAGAGATCGCAGACAGGTCACTGGCTCAGTGCCGTGGCGAGTTCTGCCGTGCAATGGAAACCGCAGCAGGGAGAGGGGCCGCAAGCCCGACCTGGCTGCGGTCGTGCGTACGTGCTGGAGCAAAGAGGCTGGCAGCCACACAACCCACATCCCAGCCTGTGACTGGGAATGAGTATGTGACACCACATGGTTCCAACGAGGAGGGGGGCTGGGGACAAGCCCCTGGGACCCATCCACCTGATGTAAAGCTATTCCTGGAAAAGGAGGGGAAAATGTCTGGGCTTGCGCTGATATGGTTTATCTTCACTAAAGGACTTTGTCCCATATATGAACCAGAAAAGCTTTATGTGCTAGCAGCAGAGTGAAAGGGGGGCCTCCAACAAAGACTCATCCCCTTTGCTGTAGGAAACTTCCCCTGTCCTTAAAGCCAGGGCCATTGCAGGAGTTTTAAAGACTCACTCTGTGGGAATTACATATATCCCTGCAGTTATGTCAGGACTTGGCCAAGGGCACACTCTGTACCTAGAGAAGCAAAGATGCAGAGATGTGGATTTCACCACAAGCACCCCAAATCATTGAGCCTGCTGGAGTTACCATCACCGTTATTGGTACCCAAATGTGCTGGTTCATCTCTGCTTGCACATCTTCACTGAGCCATAGGCACAACCAGAAAACCTCCATCAGGCCGCATATCTGACCAGCAGGTTTAAGGATGGTCCCTAGTGCACTGACACAGTGGGGTAAGGCAGGCAGAGAAAAGGTCAGTGCTCCCAATGGACTGACATTTAGCTCAGGTACCTAATAACCGGTAACTAGGCACAACACACATGCAAACTCTCCCTCCTCCACCACACTGCCCTACATAAACATATCTAGACACTCCAGTCCCACTCAGACTGATGGAGGCAGCTGCTATAGCAGAGCTTTTAATCCTAAAGCAGAGTCTGTTGTCACTGGCAGGAAATCTTATTGTGTTGGACAAGCAATCCTAGACCTTAATTAAATATATTGCCCTCCCCACAAACCAGACAGACTAGACTGGAGTCAGATGAAGCACACTGCTTAAGCCAGGGACCACCTGGCTGTAACTTCATCTAGGTGACAGTAGATGCCTTTGTGACTCCCTCTGAAAGGCTGAAACACCAAGCAAGCTCCCAGAGGTAAAGTGAGGATTTGTAAACAGCAAGAAATCAGATATGCACTGCTCTGGGAAGGAATTTATTGTCCCTTCTCCTTTCAGAGACTGAATTCTTTTGGCCTTTGCCCTGACCAAAGACATGGCAGATCATGCTGATTCAGAACTGATTTTTAAGGGAGGTGGTGGCTCCTTCACTGTCTCCCCTGCACACAGTGTAGCAAGGAGTACCTTGAACTAGGTCCTGCTAGTAGCTCCTGTTACTGGCCACCTAATTTTTCTTCCTTGTGCTTGCCCTCACACCGTCTCTGTGAAATAAGGTGCATTACTTTCTCCACACCAAAAAGAGCAGCTGTGTCACTTCCATGCATTTCCCCTAGCCACAATCCCCTGGTGTTGGGATGGGGACAGAGCGACAGGCAAAGGGAAGCATCTTGCCATTATGTCTGTCCCTTAAGGTCCCCCACAGGACATGAGTGTACATCTGTAAACACAGTGCAGCATGCACTGCAGAGGCACGTCAGCAAAAATTCAAAAGGCTGCAAAGACCAGAATTTGGGTCTTTAGAGCATATGCTGCCATTGCAGCCTTCCACCTGAGCTGATCACCCCTCCTTTCCAGTGTCTGGAGAGAGCAATGCACTGCATTGCTGCTGGGACCTAAGGCTGCTTGCACATGCCACTTGCCCATAAATGAACAAGGGACCTTCCCTCACCACGTCGCCCAGCACAGCAGTGGCCATGGCCTTTAGTCAGGGAGCACTTCTCTTAGCTCTGAGGCACTGAGCTGAGGCTGCTGTCTTGTGCTCTGAGGTCCGGTAATCAGGTCATGTCCCCATGGTGACATCTGAGTGCCCCGAGTCCCTGGCTAAGATGGATGCCACGTGCTGCTCAGGTCATGGACTGACAGTGCAAGTTGCTCTGCAGCCAGATATGAATGCAAAACACCTTTCCACTTTCTCCTTTTCCCCTCATTCTCACTGGGGTACTTGTACAGCCAGGAGCAAACACACAACTCTGGTGCAGGGATTTTTATTTTCCGAGAAACACAATTTCACTTCCCGGGGCAACAGACCATCAAACAGATAGTGGTGGCTGCTAAAAGCCTACAGATCACAGGGAGTACTGATCTTTATAGTTTTGCTAATGCAAGTTTAACAACTAAACCCTCCATAGCTGGCAGGCACTGGAGACTGGCTGCATTCACCCCTACAAAGCAAGGTAACACTGTGCTGGAAGGTCTCCATAGTAACCTGCTAACAGTCCTGTGGAAGGAATTGGGATGCTGTGTCCCTGCTTCCCATTCTTACAGCTCTCATTTGAGTCATTCCTTCACTCATTCACCACACTCAGCACTTCCCTTGATCCTCCATGTCCCTCCATCTTGGCCATGCCATTTGCCTCTCAGATGAGACTGAGTTTCAGGGAGAGAGAGAGAGAGAAAGGGGATAAAATAGGCTGAAGCTCACAGATAACCCCTAATGTTATTTTTCCTAAGAAAGCAGAAGATTTCTTTTGTATACATGAAGCCAGGAAATGACAGTTTATCATGGATATCACTCTGAGTGCCTCTATGCTGCCTGGAGTGACTCTTGGCCTCTCATCAAAGCTTTCCCACACACCAAAGATGGCCAATTGTGAGATGTCCAAAACAGCACTGGGGAAAGATGCATAGCCAGGCCCTCCGTCGTGGTGCTCCTTTGTGCATCTGTGCTAACCCTGGAAACCGAACTCCTTGTACTTGGTGGCCATATCATTCCGGAACAGCTCCAGAGCCTTCTTCATTGCAGCCTGGGCATCAGCCCCAAAGTCTGCAGCGTGCTTTTCAGCAAGGACCTTGATAATGACTTCAGAAATGAACTGTGAGGAAGGAAAGAGAGAAAGAAAAACTGAAGGGACACTCAAGGTTTATTTTCAGAAAAGCCAGACTAAGAAATAGGTTGCAGAGCCTGGAAATATCTCTGAGCTAATTCAGTAGGTCTTCCTGCAGCCTCTGGAGAGACAGTGAGGTCTAGTATGCAAGGAGTCTGGGCTAGGGAGAAGCACTGGGCTCTATTCCTAGCTCTGACGCTGATCTGCTTCATGACCTTGAGTAGACCATGGCCCTTTCCACTTTTTGTCTGCCTCATCCATTAAGACTGCAAATTCATGCCCTGTGTTTGTATAACACTTAGTTTTATGGGTCTTGGTCTCCAATGGGTCCTCCAGGGCTTACTCTAAAATTGTATCTTGTGTCCAGTCACTGCCAGTCCTTATGTAATACAGTTTCCCAGGCACGCACAGACTGCAGGCGCTGGTTTACTGTTGTCAAGGGTTGGTCAGACTGTGTGTGGTGTTTGGAATGGGAAATCTAAACTTGGATATTCACATTGCATTTGCATACCATGAGCCCTTTCTGTGCCTCCTCCTGCTTATACACACAGACCTTGGACTTCAGGGAGAGCTCACTGAAGTTCAACTAGTCATCAGTAAATGAAAGCCCAACTCTCAGATAGCTGTCTTGCACACATTCACTGCACATCAGACACTAAGACTCCCTGCCCTTTTCCATACCTCCAGATATTTGACAGGGATTTTGTGCTTGGTTGCATGGGTCTGAGCCAGGGGCTTCAACTCGGCCTCATGGTTACCCTTTGCCTTCAGGATCTTGCCCAGCTGGGTAAGAACAGTAGCTCCATGTTTCTTCAGATCTTCAGAGCCCTTCATCGCATCAGGGGTCTTCAGGCCTTTGAACTTCTCAAAGCGATCGAGGGTCTCAGGATGGTCCTGAAAGAGTCTGTGGACAAAAGCAGAGGGACTTCGGAGAGGAGAAGCTCCTGACATACCTCCCTTTGAATACTCAATCTACTTTAATCCCACCTTTTTACCCATTTCCTAAGATGATCACCACTGTCTATTTCCATTCCCTCCAGTCATTACAGAGACACTGCCCTAAACATGCCCAACTAGAGCAACAGAGGAAGTGTTTGTATTTTTTCCATATAGTTCTGATAACTCTTTGGCACCCGTCCCCTGGATTATGTCAACAGTTTTAAGACAAAGACAAGAGCCATGGGAATAAATAATTCTACTGGGAATAAGACCAGTATCCTGAATCAAGTTTTGCCCTTGGGCACTTTACTGAAATTGTGTAAAATGTGACATTTTCTTAGGTAGCAATTTAACAAAAAGCTAAAGAGATTTGCTTTCCCATCAATAAATTCATGATCAAGACATGGCCTTAGAATCATTTCGGTTTTTCTGAGTAAAAATTGAAAACTTCTTCTTAATATTTCTTTGCCTTTTTCTTTTTCCACCACTGGATTATGTCAATGGTTTTAAGACAGACAAGAGCCAAGGCTAGTCATGATACTGAGAGGTGAGTTCTTGTATTCATGTGAAGGAAAACCAAAAGTAAACAAAACCACAAAACCGCCTGTCTTCATCAATTTACTGTTGCTGGAGAACCCACCTATAGACCCCTGCCTCTCACACAAACTCTCTTATCAGCCCATGATTTGTGTGCCAGGAAATGAGAGCTCTACAAGCTTCTCATAGAAAAAAAATAAAAAAAAAAGGGAGCAGCCCCCAGCCTCAGGTCCCCTTATATCTGGAGGCTCTACTCTGTGCTACTTGTAAGAAAAATGGTATTACTTTTCCATTTGGAACTGCTTTTACTAGCATGTGGCAAATTCAGAGCCAAAGTAGCCACCTCAGAGATGGATGGGTGAGGATGGCTTAGGTTCCTGCTACCCCTCCAGCATGCCAGCTCTGGACCACAAGAAGGGAAAGCCATCACATTTCCACCCGCTCCATTCCCTCCTCAGTGTTTGTACCCTTCCGGCACATTTGGGTGTGCACAGTCTGAGAGGAGAGCTGAAGAGAATCTCCTCAAAGTCTGCATCCTCTCTGGTCTTAAGGGACAAGCTAGGCTCCAGCGTCCACCTAACGTTCTTTCCCACTTTGCAGCACCTGGGGTGTTCACCACTCTGAGTGCCAGGATCACAAGGACAACGTGGAGGATGGGGTCCTCTCAGTTGGAGACCTCATGAGCACTTCTGACACCAGAATAATGAAGGAAGGAAGGAAGGGGAAGGATGTGCCTCATTTCATACTCAGACCTCAAATTCATCTTGAGGTAGTGGACAAGTGTTATCACACAGATTTCTGGCCAAAAAGCAGGATGGGCAGGGCCCTGCCAGGTGAGACTAAGGTGGGAAGAGGTAAACTCTCAGGTACTTTGCAGTTAATTTTACTGAAATTGATTCCAAGAAAATTGCCACAGAGGTGATGTTCCTCTCCTTTCATTCCTTCTCTGCCTCCCCACATCCTTTCCGCAGAGTATCTGAAGCCCCATGACACACACTTCACTCCAGCATTTCTCACTGTAGTGCTTGGAAAATGAGGATCCAAAGCAGAGCTTGGTCACCAGAGGCAGAGACAAAGCACAACCATGTTAAAAGCAGCACCAGTCTTCTCCTGCACCCATAGAGAGATGGAGAGACAGAAGCACAGCCACTTTACACAGTGAGTAACTTTTAACCCAGAAAACAGCAATGGAAAAACCACCACCCTACAAGAAAGAAAACACCTTGTTGAAATAAACACTGACAAGCATGTCTCTCTTCAAAAGCTCTCAGGTTTACTCTTAGAACTGAAGCTCCTTGCCTACCTCATTAAAACTGCATGGCCATGGCCAGCGATGTCAGGCTCCACCTTTCCCCAGACTGTCAGGACTTGCTGCCATTCCTGGTCACTGAGCCCCATGGTTCACCAAAGACAGGCCCCGAGTGCTTCCTGCAGCCGTTTGTCTTTCCCCAGAGGGTAGCTGGAGAGCTCACCCGTGGGATTTATAGCCCCTGCCCACAAACCTATACCTGTCAATCACCAGCTGGACTTCTTGCTCTCTTTCAGGCTTGTCTAACCTAATCAGCCTCCCTGTTTTTTCCTAGGAAGCTATTTTGGGTCAGGTACTATTGTGGGTGCCACTGATGGCATAATTTCTGCTTCTCGTATTGGACTGGCACATATCCCGCTCTAGACAGAAAGGGCACTGCCGGAATGCTGTGCCAGGAGCCTGTCCCAGGTTCCCAAGGAGCCAGAGACAGTGTCAAGCATTATGGCAGGAGATTTCTGAAGAGCACAGTCATCTGCAAGGCCACCCTGCCTCCCTCTCCCCTGGCCTGCCAAGGGCAGGCAGGAGGAAAGGCCAGGACAGCCAGTAGCATTGACTCCATCACTCCAAAGGCCCTTCCTTTCCCATAATGATCTCACCTTCCTTTTTTCCTGGGTAACACACCACTTGTGACATAAGAGATAATCATAATCAAAGCAGCCCAGTCATTCCCCACCTGCTGCTGGAGGAACAAGGGGATAAAAGCTGTATGGGAGCCAGTTCCCCCACACCTGCCTGCCAGGATCTGGCTGCCTGCTCTTTCTAGGGAAACACCTAGGATTAGCTGGTGGCTGAGTCTGGATATTGGAGCCAAGAGATGTACAACTGAGCCAGAAAGGTAATTTGCAGCAGACCAGAGACATGAGGACATAGCAAAGCTACATTCAACATCCACCCAGACAGCAGTTCTGGTCTCTGGCTACTTCTGTCAAGCCAAACAGCCAAATTTCAGTGTTGGAAAGAAAAGCCACTGATCTGAAAAACCATATGGATATGCTTTGGGAGGGCTCCCAGACTTTCTCCTACCTCCCTGTCAGTGGGGTGACTGGTCCCTTCCAGGGGGGGCTGCAGTCAGAGCACAGCCTGATAACAAAGCCCAGCCAGTATTGCTGTCCCGAACCGTGCACCTGCCTCTGGATGTTTCCAAGGAGGAAGCAGGCAAGGAATATCAACCATAGGCTGAAGACACCTGCCTTGGAATTCAGGAGAAGAGCATTCAACCCCACAGCCTCTACCACAGTGTGCAGGACTTCAGCTGCATCAATCCCTCTGCACCCTTCCACTCCCTACAGGTTCCCTGTTCCAGCCTTGCAAAGAGAGAGAAGTGCCCACAAGTGGTAATTGGGCAGCAAAGATGATGGAGGCACAGAGCCTCATATGCCTTAGAAACACAGAGGTTTAAAGGGAATGCTGTGGGTAAGAAGGGTGCCACATCCAACACTTCAGTTTCATGACTTCATCCTGATTTACCTGTGCAAACACCAGGTCACTACCAATCACCCAAACTAAGCTGAACTGATGGAATAGAGGTTAGTACTCCTCCAGCTCATTCCTCGTGCAGTTCTCCACAGCACAGGGCTGAGACAGGGGAGATCACATATCTGCATCCTCACTGCCCACGTCCTCACAGCAGGAATGAAGCATTTGTACCCTTCCAGGCTTGGGCAGGATCCTGAGCACTGACCTTACTGGTTTACACACCTTTCAGACACAACAGAAACGTGCTCCTGGTACATAAGAGGCTGCTGCTTACACACCAAGCTCTGTATATTCCCCAGGCTGGAACTACGCAGTTGCTGTAATAACTCCATTTGAAATTGGTCGACTCTTCGCTCTCTGTAGCTTTCCCCAGGGCTGTGAAGCCAAAAGTCCTGGTATGGACATTAACATTAAATTGTCAGAATACTTAAAATGAGTATGAGATTCCATATTGCTTTTTTTCTGCGAGCAAAGTAGTAATGAAATGAAATCATAAGCTCTTCTCCCTAGAGCTTAAATAAATAGTCTACAGGAATACTAGAAGTTTTATAGTGCATCAGACCGCCCCTCAACCCCACAGCCATGAAAAGGACATAACATTTTAGTATCTACAGGCCTCTTGTCTTCCCCTTGGGGCAAAATCTATCACTTGCATAACCATCTGGATAAACACGAACCCCAGAGAGCCAGCACATTGGCTGCCTCCTCTAAAGTGCACCGGGACACCGAACAGCCTGTTTGAAGCAGCTCTGCCCCCACACGTGGCCGCCTCTGTGGGCCCGCACCTGAGGCACTCTCACGGAACCGGCAGAAATGGACCTTGGATGTTCTTGGCCAGGCTTTGGGGTGCGTGGCTGGCGCAATGCGGCCTCTCCCCCCACTGCACAGCCCCTCGGATGGGCTGTGTGGGTGCCCTGGGGGGCCGCGGGGCCCTTCCCAGCCCGGCCGCTCTGTGCCCGGCCCGGCCCGGCCCGGCGGGAGCTGCCGCGGCTCCGGGCCCGTGGGCCAGCGCCTGCTGCCACCTGGTGGCCACAGGGAGCGAGCCGCGGGCACGGGGGGCGCGTGCCAGCCCCGGCCGGGATTTGGGGCTCGGGGAGCCGATGGACAGACAGTGCTGTCATTTGGGAGGGACGGGTGTGAGCCCAGGGCAGAACCTGTGTAAGGGGCTCGTTTTCAGTGCGGCATGTAGAGACATCGGAATTCCTTGGGATATATTGGGATGCTGTGCCTGCCCCGCTATCTGCCAGCCTTGATATTGCAGAGGGCTGGAATGGTGGGACGGGGACAGAGGAAGATCCCGTGGGACAGCAGCAGAGCCACAGCTGAGACTCAGGGTACTGCCGCGAGGAGAAATACTGTTCTAGAGACTTCATGGGGCTTGTTTCTACCCAAAAATGCTACCAAAAGTTGCTTAGGAGAGGACCCCCCACCAAACAGGCTCTGGCCAAACTGTGTGTGCAATCCCACCTCTGCCTTGCTCCACCCTCCGCAGCTGGCAAACCTCTCTACAGGTATTCATTAATTTAGACCATGCCACAATTCCATGGACAGAAAAGCCACTTGTCCTCTACTTTGATGGGGGATGGAAGAGGTCCCATGATTTGCTTGAACCCACAGACACAGCAGTGAAAGAGCAGGGACTGGCTCTTGGGTATAGTTTCAGAAACACCAGCTGTTTTGGGTTATTACTATGGGGCTCAGTCATCAGGCAGAGCCCAGGGACACAGTAGCACACACCAGCCAAAGGGATGGACGTGATCCAAGTTTGTTTGGCCATATCCAATTTTTTTCCTAGAGTAACACTGTTGTGAAGAGAGAGATCCAACCCCAGGCTGGTAAGTGAATATTGGAGAGCCCAGCAGTTGCCCATACTGTACTGGTGGTTAAGAGAACAAATTTCTACCTCTGTTTCCTCTGCAGCCAGACCTGCTGCAAGTAGGGAAGTGAGCACCCAAGAGAGAGGCACTGGCAGAAATCACAGATTTCTTTTTCATTTGAAGTAAGTTTGTGAAATAAATTTTCCAGAAAGAAAGAGACAGAGATGTTCCAAAATCCAGTCCTTCTTCAAGAAACAGCCCAAACCATCTTGTGTGCTTACACAGCAAAATGTCTCAGAGGAACAAACAGATATTTTGATCAAATAATTTTTTTTCTTTTCAATGAGCTTTTTCCCCCACAGCACAATTTTTAAAAGGCCCTGAGAGCAGCCAAGGGTCCCATGGCTGGGAGTGGTGATGACAGCAGCGCCAGCTCTGCTGCGAGCCTGAGCCTGGGTTGTATAAAGCATGACGTGACGTAAGTAATACACACTGCCGTGGTCAGGGGGAGGCTGGAACTCCAAAAAAGCCAGGAATATTATATAACAACTACTTACATAATTACCTCTTGCATAATGCCAGGGAAAAGGCCCTCTGTAACGCAGCTGTGGTTTCTATGGCATTTTGCTGAAATACAGCTTCTTCTAAGAGATTCATTTGTGCTTTGTTTCAGGAGCCTGCAGCTCAGTCCTTGCAGACAGACAGATGAGAGTCCTGCACTCTCAGCAGCTTTAGCTGGAGAGGTGAGGGATACAGTAATGGGATCTTATAGCAGGGCAAGAGCATTGGCTTTGGGCAGCCCTGCCACTGACTTGAGTACTCTGAGAAGCAGAAGATGTCACATAAGAGCACCATCCAAAACTGGGAGTGCTGTGTAGCCTCTACTGCTTGTAGGAAATGAGATGGAGTCTAATTGATGATGGCAGTGGCCAAATCCTTTCCAGGCTCACTCCTTTCTTCCCCTTGTTCTTAGACACTATTCTTAGCAATGCCCCCAGGCAGGCTCCTGCACACTGATGGATTTCAGCAGCTGAGAGGTGACCTGACCTGCTTGCTTAAAAAGAAGAGGAAGGACTAGGAGCAGAAGATTTCAGCATCAGGACAATATTTGGGCTGTGAGCTTGCAGAGCTGTGTTATGTACTTACCAGTATCTTGGCATGGCTTCTCTCAGGGATCATGTCCTGTGCCATAAAGTCAGAGGTAGCTTTAGCTTTGCTTCAGTGCTCACAGGATCCAGCTTCTGGTGACTATCAGATATAACAGAGGCACGACCCACAGCTCCTGGGCAATTATAGAGGCATCTCACAATGTGTGCTAGCTCTGCACTGCACCTGGGAAAAATGTTTCTCTTGGCTAAACAAGACACTTCTTGCACACCAGTGCTTGCATTCAGTGGGAGAACGTGCAGGAAAGCAGAAGGGCAATCCAGGACAAGAATATTTATGCTACAATCCAGAAACTGAGGCTGTCTCTGAGGCTGCAGCAGCTCTCTCTGGGGATGCAAACCCTATCTGAAGGACTGGGAATGCAGAACACAAAAGGACTGAGGATTTTGTGTGGGAAACTGAGTGCAGTTTAAGAAAGGAAGAGTATGATTAGAGAACAGACAGATTTTAAAGCCTCATCCAGCCTCATCCACCCAGGAGCAAAAGGAGAAAATTATTTTTTAAAGGTGAGAACACGGGTTATGCCAGTGTGACCCTGGAGGTCTCTCAGTGGGAAATGTGGGATGCAGCAGTTTCTTCAGGTGGATTAGACTTAGTAACATCATACTGGCACTCCAGGATTTGTGTACTACCCTTTGAAACACTAAAGCAAGAGAGGAATTCCTCCCTCGTCCCTCATCATCAATAGAATATTGTAACTAGAGCCTGCTGAAAGACAACTGAGAAAGGCAGGGCCACAAGAACACATATGGGCAAAAAAGGTCAAGCAGTCAGCCTGCATTCAGCATTGGGTGTCTGCCTGCCACCCTGAGCTCTGCAGCTCGGAGCTACCCACAGGAAGCTGCAACAGAGACATTTACAGTGTGACTGAGGCTGGGATTTAGATGAAATCCCGGCGTCTGGAAGGGGTGGCCGCTCCCCACTCCATGCCTTATGCCAGAGAATGTCCTAATTCTCCTTTTCCCATGCTTTGGGCCTATGGGTGGTGCCTTGCAAGGCTCCTGGGTGCTGCTGGAGAGGTGCTCACCCATGTGCCTGCAAAGGCAGCAGCAGCATGGCCGAGACCGAGAGCAGCCTCAGCAGTGACAGAGCCACTGTGCAAACAAACAAGTGCCTGTGTGCTGCCTTCCCTTCCTTGGGACACACCAACAGCCATGCCCAGAGTCTGAAGGGAGCCAGCCACAATAAATAATTCCTCCTGGCTGAGCTGCTCCTCGAGGCAGAGGAGGCCCTGGGCCTCAGCACACAGTGCACAGCTTAGCTGTGGCTTTCAGCCTCCCAAAAAAAGAGTGGGAGAGCCCATCACTGCATGGTAAAATTGGGTGATAGAGCTGCAAATTTCCTTCTCAGCCCACTGGGCAGGCAATGGCCCAAGCTACCAGCACTTAATCTGAGGTTGTGCATGTTTTTAAATTGGATTTGGAGGCAATGATAGCAGATCCTCCCCCACCCCATGATGCCTGTGCAGTTCTTTATGAGGGCTTCAAATAAGATGGATTAAGGAACTAGTCTGAGTTTGAAGCAACTGTGTTTATCTTTTGGAGAGTGTGTTTTGAAGCCAGATAAGTTCTGTGCTCTGGTTTGTCACACAGCTGGACCAACACACGCTGGCGGGGGGGACGGGGAGGCAGAGCTACTTACGCAGGCAGCCTCTGTGGAAGAAACACCCATGGAGCCATCCTCCAAAACCCCAGGCAACTGTCTAACTAGTGGAACAGTACATGCAGATTAGGGTTTCCCTTTGCCTGAGTTTCATGGGGTTAAAAGAGAGAAAAAAGACACATGTTTTCATTCCCTTTGCCTGCAAAACAGCTTCTCATCCACAAAGCACGGAGCTTCTGTAAGATAAGAGCCTGTGGGGAAGCCAAGATCTACCCCTCATTTTTATTGATTTTTACACTTGCCTTTTAATGAGCTCCAGCAGGTTCTTGCTTCCAGCTGCAGTTGGCCCTTTTCAAAGTTCAAGGTCTCATTTTGCATTATCGTTCCAACACCAAGTGCACCCTTAGGGAGGAGAGGAACGACCAGGACTTCTTCTCTTCTGAGATGCAGCACCAGTTTAAGCAGCCCCTAATGCAGCAGTGCTTTCTGTGCTCTGCTGATCTTACCAGGAGCTCCTGCAGGAAAACTGATCCCTCTGAAAAAAAAGTACTTGGCAAAATAATCACAGTTTTCTTCAAGCAGATCAGCACTGGGCAGCAGTGAGCACCCTAAGCATGGCACCTGTGGCCTGGCTGCCTGAATAGAACATTTACCACTCAGCTGGGGTGGGGTCTCTGTTCTGCATCTCTTCCCTATTGTTTCCTTTGCTATGCTTGCAAACAGATCATTTGCCCTGTCCACTACAGGGTCCTGCTGGCAAGACAACCACAGTGGTGGGGCTTGTTGCTGGCTGCAAGATACTGGCACAAAAAATACAAATACTGGAAGATTTCACCTCTGTTGAGAATCCTGGTCCAGTGGTTCCTTAGGTAGTGGTGCAAATGTAATGTGGCATCCCTGCCAAATGCTCAGCCTGGCCAGCCCTTCCAGCTCTTTGGGGTCTGGGGTTACATATACACATGTCCCAGGCTGGGCACCTTTGGAAAGCTCACCTGTAACCATCTTACACACACAGGATTCATGGACAACTATCTCACCTAGCCTCTTCCCCCACAACACTAGTGGCAGTGCCCAGAGAAAGGAACAGCTTTAAGAAGCAGGAACAGCTCTATTCCATGACAGCAGCTTGAGGCTAAAGGACTTCCCAAGGTTATATTTGCATGCTTGCATTTAACAGCCAAAGGCAGAATTCTTCATGAGTTCATAATTTTTGTTAATCCTCTTATACATGCTCTCCAAAATATATTTCAGACATGGCTGCAACCTGTCAACAGGTCAAACTGTTTAAAACAACCTGCTGACTTGGTGACTTTGCAGAAGATCGGCCAATGCACAAAGACAAAAATCCAATAATCACTTTCTAACCATTCACTAACAGCTTTAAGGCATGCTCATTCTAAAAAAAATCCCAAACCAACAATAAAAATGAAACTCCATTACCCTCGAAGATCTCTGCAAATGCAGGGCTCCCATCTCTCGTGCCTTTTTAATTGTGAGTTCCTCAAACACCACGGTTTTATTTTTTGATCTTCCTCCTCCTGCTAAGTGCTCCAGTGTTGGTGGCACAGCTGGTCAGATCCAGCTGGTCTGTGGCAGCATCTGTCTGAAAATTGCTTATCTTAGCCTGTGGTCCTTTTATTTCCTTCCCCATCAGCTGCAGCAGAGATTTCACTCCACGTGGTGAATTTCACTCTGCTCTAAATGAATTCATGCTCCTTCTCCGTGTTTCAGTGCTAATTTTGTGACTTGTCTGTGAGTTTACAGCAAGGGCCAAATTACACTGGATTTATTATCCTCCTGAGCAAAAAGCCAGCATTTATCTGCTGCTCTTGTAGACCTGCAGCTCATGGAGCTGAGAGAGGTACACTGGCCCTCACAGGAAGACATACAGGGCCTCACCTACTTCTTGGGGCAGAGAGGGTCCAAATCATAAATAAAAAACAGACAAGGACACACTGGGACCACAGATCAAAAAGTCAGGAAAAGAAATAGGACTGCAGATAGACCAGACAAAACAGGCAGACCTTTTGTGTCAAAAAATGTGTAATACAAATGCCTTATCCATGAGCACAGTCTGGGCTGAGAGAGAATCTTTGGGGTAGGGGAGGAGTTCAGATGGAAATTCAGATGGGAACGTGGTAAATTTTGACTTGTTTGGTTTGTTAAACAAACTAAAAAGACTGACTTGAGCAAAGTGAGAGGAAGCAGGAAAGCGAAATCCTGGCCAGGCTGACCTGCAAGGAGTGAGTGTGGGAAGTCATTGATTCCATGTCTGCTGCTCCCTTTCCATGGGTCCTGCTTTCAGGTGTTTCATTTTGCAGACAGAGTTGTGCCTCTCACCTGGTGAGGAATAAGCACAATGCCAGGGCACTCCAGGTGCTGGCTCTGCAGCTCAGGCCACCCTCTTGGCCTAATTCCCATGCGTATTTAATACAGGAATTATGAACCATCTCATTAGGAAGAAGCCAGCAGAGGTTCAGGGCTGCTGGCAGGACCAGCAGCTACCAGACTCTACACAAAGCAGAGGGAAATGCCCACAAGAGGGAGAGTTGGTGCCAGTCTCCACAGTGATTCTGTGCAAACGGCACTTCCCTGCCTGGCAACTCTAAGAGCCCATTCCCCCTGCTCCACTTCTCCCAACAGAAATGCTTTTCTGTCCTGGAGATTCCCTTTTCCATGGTATTTCTCCTCCTCCTCTTCTCCACATTACTGGTATTTCATCTTCTTCACCGTGTGGGTGCCAGACGTGCTGCCATGGGAAAGGCACCGTGACTGGGATGATTTCCCTGCTCCCACTGCTGTTCTGCTCCCCTTCCTCCCCCTCACACTGTTCTGTGCTGGGGGGGCACCCCTGCACCAGCCTCAGCACAGGCAGCCCCCCCTCTTGCCCAGCTCATCACTCAAGGGTGGCATCCCTGCTCGCTACCCTCCATGGGCACACCTGGAAAATCCCATTCCTGCTGGGCTCTGCTCAGCCTCAACACTCCAAGCCTAAAACAGGCTCCACTGGGGCATGGGATTTTCAATCCATTTCCCAAAAACAGTTGATGGCTACCAGCAACAGGATCCTAGAAGTCTCTGAGCTTCTGCAGGGCAAAGCTTAATGTGAGGAAGTACCAGAAAATGCTGGTGATGTGGGAAGAGCCACTCTGCAAGCCTCTGTGGCTGGAAGTGCTCCATGGTACTGGGAAAACATGAGCACCAGCAGGACTTTTCATCCCACCAGCTCCACAAACAGCATCCCTATGCTCCCAAGTCCAGAAACTTTCAAGAAATATTTTGATGATTCTGGCTGGTGATTTAGCAGGAGCTGTAACACAGCTCATAGCATTCCTGGGGCAGTTCCCTAACCTGAAACCTCAGAGAAGTGCCTTCAGAGGAGATCCACATGAACCACATCACCAAAATCACCACAAGGTCCCCAAGCATGGCACATGTTGGCCACCATTAGCCTCCAGCTGCCAGAACAAAGCAGGGTAACTGGTTCCCTCTGCAGAGAGGGATTTTCTTCCTGAGGGGAAAAGTCATGGGCACTTCTCTGAAGCACATTGTGCCTATTGGTATTACCATGTCAGGCATTGCACACAAGGCTGCCCTGGAAAGCAGCATTGACATGAAAGCACAGGAGCCCCTAAGCCTGGCCAGTGGCCAGGGAGCTCACCACAGTGGTGAGCATGGTCTGCATCCCAGCTGGGGGCACTGGGCAGGAAGGACAAGGAGATTTATCAGCACACCCACAGGATCTGCCTTGCAGGACATCCACACTGCTGTGCAAGATAGTGCACACTGACAGGGAGGAATGAAATGCCAAAAAGGAAAGAGAGATGTCCCAAGATGATCCAAGGGGTGGAGAACCTTTCCTACGAGGAAAGGCTGAGAATAGGGCTTGGTCAGCCTGGAATAATAAAGGCCTAGAGTGACCTAATTGCATCCTTCCTGTACCTGAAGGGAGCCTATGTGAAAGATGGGAAGAAACTTTTTGCGAGGGCTCATCGTGACATGGGGGAATAGATTCAAACTGAAAGAGTAGGTTTAGATTAGATATTAGGAAAAAATTCCTTACTGTGAGGGAGTGAGGCACTGGAACAGATAGCCCAGGGAACTTGTGGATGCCACATCCCTGGAAGTGTTCAAGGCCAGGATGGATGAAGCTCTGAGTAGCCTGGTCTAGTGGAAGGTATCTCTGCCCATGGCAGGGGAGCTGGAACTAGATGATCTTTAAGGTCCCTTCCAACCCAAACCATTCTGTGACTTTATAATTCTAAGCCAGCTTATTGTAAGTAGAAAATGCAATCACTCACTTCCAAATTACAGTTCTAGGACTGGGCTCACGAGCTCATGTACCCAGTTAACTTTTTAGAGCAGTTTATGACAATCCAGCATGTGCAGAAACGCACAATGTGAAGAACCAGCTCTTAATCCCAGCTCCTGCAGTGGATCAGAGCATCTCCTTCAGCATTCCCTGCCCCAGAGGGTTACCTGAGCAGATACCATAAGACAGCAGTGTAAGCAGTGGCTTTGAAAATACAACTGACTACTGCAAGCAGCATGTTTCCACTTGGCTTTAGGTATGCTGACAGGAAGTAACACAGCCAGAGGGCACCAGAGGTGAGAAGGCAAAGCAGAAAGAGAAGGGACACCCCTTGGCAGGGGTGAGGCAGTGAGGTTATTTACACAACAGCCAGTGGATATGTGTCTTATTTACACAGGATAGGAAGAATGAAAGTAGAGTTATCTTATGTTGAGTGAGATCATTTAATAGTACACAATTACTTCATACAAATTTAGCTAGAAGTAATTAAAAGTAAGGTTGTGCTCTGAGGCAGAGTTCCCCTGCCACTGAATTCAGGTCCAGTGGGAAGCTCACACTTGCAGCCACTCACAAAATCAAATCCCTGAACTTCAGACATTTTCCCCAGCGGCTTAACTGTTGTGTCTTTTGAAATCATATTTTAGGTTTAAATTTCAATCTTTATGCTCCTTTCTTACCTTTAATTTCTCTCTAGCTTGAAATCCAATCCAGAGGCAGCTTCCATCTGCTGATGTGAGTGCCCTGGTGCAGGGAACAGGATCCCACGCTCCCCCAGCTGGGCAGCCTCAGGCAGCCAGGAGCCAGCCATGTCACTGGCCAGTGTCTTGCTCCCTGCCCTCATGCAGGAGCTCAGAAGTACACTGCAGATAGGAAGGAGATCTGCCTTGGGAGTGGAGCTTGGAAATGTTATGTTTTCATCTGAAAGCAAAATCAAGCCATGAAGACCTCTGATGCAACACAATGCTGGGGTGTCAGGAGGCTTTTGGCTTGCCAGGAACCTAAAAGAAATATTTTCAGCCTGAGTGAGGTTGACGTAAATATGTTTTTCTTTTTTCTTCCCTCTGAACTCACAGGTGAATCAGAAGCCACGGGTTTGGGCATCTTGGACATAAATTTACAACATCAACAAATGCTTTTCGAGTGCCCCAGTCAAGTCAGAAACTTGCTCCTTCCTTTCTGTCTTCACCCACATGTGACTGCATGAGCTCTCTGTCTCTGCAAGAGCACGACTTGTACTACTCTGGCAGCAGGAAAACATGAAACCACATTTGCCTGTAGTGGAGATGTACCCAGTTCTCCATCATTTTTCATCCCTGCAAGCACACATGGGGTGTGCCTTGGACCGGGGGGTTGTGTCAGAGATGCCTCCAGAACTCCCACACCAAAACAACTGCATTGCACCCACACTGGGAGGACCCAGACAGCATCCTGGGGGCAGGGCATGGATGGCTCCAGGGATGAAAGCCCAGCTAGGGACAGTCCTGGGTTGTAAAATGTGGGTGGGGGTATTCTATTCCCATTTGTTAAAGGTGGGGCAGTTCTCTTCTGTTAATTGGGCAGTTTTCTTTATCTCTTTCCCAACCAATCCTCCCTCGGGGCGATATCTTCTGTTAATGGGACATTGAGTCTCACTGCATGACTGATAAAATTCCATCATCCCACTGGGAGGTGCTCTGCCCAGGGGGAGGAGCCAGGCATTCCTACCTGGATATAATCTGAGATTTAGAACACCACAGGCAGCCTTTTCCCACTGGATTCCCAGAGGAGCAGCCTCTTCTCCACTGGATTCACAGAGGAAGACCAGGCCCATCTACCCCACCACTGGACCTTCAGAGGAAAACTCCACCCTTCTACAGGATCACTGCTCCAGCAGAACCACATCTGCCACTCCAGGAGGAGCAGCCACCATTTAATGGGACTGCTACCAACACACCCTGACCCCCAGAGTGTCAGTCATATTCTGACTCTGTCAGTGGTTCTTTTTCTGTTTGTTTGGAGTATTGCATTTGTAATTTTTAAAAAAAAATTTCCTAGTAAAGGACTGCTATTCCTATTCCCATATCTTTGCCTGAGAGCCTCTTAATTTCAAAATTATAATAATTCAGAGGGAGGAGGTTTACATTTTCCATTCCAAGGGAGGCTCCTGCCTTCCTTAGCAGACACCTGTCTTTTCAAACCAAGACAGGACACCATCGAGGAGCACTGTCAAGTGGGGACAGCACGGGCTGAAGACTTTTCCCTCACCTCCACACACACAGCTGCAATATCCCCAGCATGTCCTGGCACAGAAAATTACAGAGCAGATTTTCACAGTGATGAACACAGGGGAAAAGAGGAACAGAGGGACATTTTGTGAAGGCTGAACACCCACACCAGCTTTGCAGAAGTTGTTTTGCTTTCCACCTGCTTATTCCCACCCACTTAGGCAACTTAATACTGACTTTTCATTAATACTTTTTTTTTTTTTTAGCATTTGAAACAAAATGATCTAATTACAGAGTAAATATTTAGCTTGAAATGAGCAGACAGATATTCAAAGCCATTTTCTGACATGACAGATGATCTGAAAGGAGCTGTGCTGCAGGCATTGTGTGCTGATCAAACCCAATTTAAAAATACAAGGCTCAGAAGCAAAAATAGACACGACCCTAAGCAAAAACATCCCCACACAGGCAAATATCTCCTGTAAAATGCCACGGGTGATTTCATGGCAGCTGAACCTGGCGGCACTGGAACAGCATCACCCACCTGAGGGTGCTGCCATGGTGAACCCCTGTGAGCAGCATTTAAGCAACACACAAACATTGCCCTGGCAGGGCTTGCTCCAGTTTTGGGACCCCAGCATAGGCCCTTATGTTTCCTGAAGACCTAAGGGAAATTCCTGTCCCCTTATGCACATGACCTAACATCCAGCTCTTGGTATGCTGGGTGGAACCTAAAAGACTCTTGCTACCTTTGCCACACCTAAATTACTGTGACATTCAGCTGACAGGTGGGAGCTAGGTAATGTAGGAAAATAACCTTTTCACCCTTAAATGCTGAGGAGCTCACAGCCAAGCATTCACACCCCAGACATGCTGAGGAGCAGAGAGATGCAGGAAGGGCTGCCCCTGCATTCTATCTCCAGCTCCAAGCCCACGGAGAATGCTTGGAGATCAACCTTTTCCCAAAGCTTTGGCTCACACTCTGGTGCTCCTGAAGCAGCCCTGAGCTTGCAGCAGAAGTGGATGGAGACATGAGTCCAGCTTTGGTGAGCAGGATTGGGAAACAGGAGCTGTAGAGCCACACACCACCCACGCAATGGAAAAATCCCCTCTGAATGGCCGGAGCCTGTGCTGGGTCCCTAAAGGAGTGAAGGGATATGGCCTGATGTGGGTATGGCCCCACGTGGGAAATGCAGCTACAGGCAGGACCTGGGGCAGCCTAGAGAGGAGAGGTATGAGAGACCTCACTACCCACACTTCAAATGTGGGAAACCAGCAGGGTATTTATGAGATTAGATGCAGAAAGAAAATCCTCAAGGCAGTAGCTCAGGGACAGGAAAAAGTGAGGAAAATCACAGAGTATCCCTGAGACAGTGTACCAACATCCTGGGGGATGCATTATCTAAGGAAGGCAGGGTCTCCACCAGGTCATCCTGATGTATAATGACCCAGATACTTTGAAATCAAAACCACAAGCAGCTGCAGCAATGGCAATGAAAACCTGGGCATCATGTGGCTCCTGGCAGAATTGCTCTCTAGCACAAAAATACTGATGAAGACAACTTCTAGCGTGAGGTACTAGTCTGGTTCTTCAACTGAGCAGAAGGCACCAAGTGGTTTTGTGGGCAGAAGGAGGTGATGCCCCTGCTCAGAGGACACAGCCCATCAGTCCTTCCACACCAGCCTCCAGCCTCTTCCCCTTGGCTGTCACTAAGGTAAACAGCCATCCCTGCTATCCTGTGGCTGAGGTTTGGGATGAAACTTCACGGAACCCCTTCCTCCTGTTCTCTCCAGGAGGCCCCGGTGCCAGGGCTACCCCACCACCCTTGCCAAGCTGTGTGGTCCCTTCACCTTTTGGCCAACCCTTTGACCCAACTTTTAGCATTAGCTCCAAGCTGACAATCCTTTGGTCCTCCAGATTTCCCACCCAGGGGCTTGGGTTTTTTGCAGGAAGCAGCTGTAAAATCAGACCATCAGCAGGCCAGGTCTGAGACTGGGTCCTGGGTTTGCTGCTCTTCACTGGTCAGTGACACCTGCAAGGTGAAAGAGAAGAAGCCAGTCCTGTCCCTGGTGTGGCCATAGACCCTCAGTGCTGCAGCACAGCTCTGGAATGGCTGTCCTGCACATGGAGAGCCAGGATATGCCTGGGATATCACAGACCCAGGCACCTCGCTGTGGCTTTGGGAGGTGAGGGCTGGTGACTCCCAAGCTCTGAAGCCTCTCCAGGTTGTTCACAGAAACACTAGTGAAAGAAAAGAGGTGTTAAAAAATAAATTGTAAAATGAAGTGGAATTATACCTGTCCAGGGTGGAGGAATCTCAGAAATGTCACGGCCTTGGCTGCCCTGGTGGGTAAGACAGCTCTGGGTATTCACAGCCCTGCTGAGTCCTGCAGTGAGTCCTGGGAGGCCAGCTAGACCTGGCTCTTTTTGTCCTGGTTCTCCTTTTAATTTTATCCAGATGACCAGACTACTAAAGCACTGTTCAAAATGTGCCTTTCTGGTTTTCTGCCTTGCATCATCCTGTGTGCTCAAGCCCTGTTGTTCCCGTGGGTCATTCCTCTGGGCACGTTCATGGCTCTTGGTTTCTCTGACTTAGGTGATGAGATGGCAGAGCTTTTCATGCTTTTAAATGCTTTTAAAAGCATTTGTATTTTCCCCCATGCCTGGAGTGAAACTGAGGCCAGAAACATTTCTGGGCATGAAGCATGCCTCTGAGCATGTTAGGATTTTGTTCCATGAAGACTTCTTGTCTGCCAGAGGGCAGAAGGAAAGGATTTGGAAAAAAATAACTTCTGCTCTGCAGCACTTCCTGAGCAGCCACCTACTACCAAGCCAATCAGTCAGGGCAGCATAGCAGAGGTCAAAGCTTGGGACCTGATTGTTTGCAAAGCAGAAAAGACAAGATTCATCCACTGCCTCTTCTCTCCTCCTGGCAACTCTCATTGTATTTTGGGCACAGATGCTCAGACTCAGTGCTGGTAACTGTTCTAGAAACATGTGGCCCCAGGAGACCGATGGAGCTGCAGTGGCAGGAGGGAATGACGCGGATACACGTGGTGAGCAAAATCTCCAGGGGCCACATCAGAGATGTACTGTACCCAGACCCAGCTCTTATCCAGGACACACTTCCTGCACACGCAGGACTGCTGAGATCTCAGCCTTGGCAGTGCCCATAAGGATGCTGCTGTTCCTCTAGAGCCTCTTAGCTGTGAGGATCCCCTGCAAGGGGACAGGAAGTCATAAAAAGGCACAAAATGATCAATATTTCACATTTTCCCAAAGGAAACCAGAGTTAAAATCCACCATGCATCTGTGTAGCTCCAAGTAGAGCTGGACACTGCTACATCACAGGGACAAAGTGGCTCCTGGCTCTGCACCACGGCCACACAGTACATGTCCCTGGTGCCATCAGTCACCAGCAGGGAGAGGGATGCTCAGCCAAGGTGTTTCTCAAAGGACCCCTTTGTTTTTGTCAAGATGTTTCATTTCTAGTGGAGGCCTTGGGGAAAGGCAGCTGCCAGGGACTTGCAAGCAGGATGAGGGCATGCCAGAGACAGGCAAGACTCCAGAGTATTCAGTTTTCTAAATGCACAGAACTCCCCAGTTCCCCCTGCAGTGCCAGGTCACACCTGGCCTGCAAATCACAGTGGGTTTTGTGCAGCTGCTGGGATGTCCCACCTGAGGCACCTCCCAGGGTGCTGTCATGGCTCTAAGCACCCCAGGCCATTGCTGGGAGCCATTGATGGTCACCACTCCCACAATTTGAACAGCTCTGGCCAGGCACAAATGTGTTCAGCCCCTGGAGGGAAATTTGGCTTTAGTTTAATTTTCTTGTTTTGAGGGCACCATTCCTCAGTGGAATGCAACATACTTGAGAGCTTGAAGGCTCCAGGATCAGCCAGAGGAAAATCAGGAGGTCTGGCATCCCATCCCTGGGGTTATTTATGACCCTCCTTGCTACTAGGGATGCCTTACAGCTATGCCTGCATGCTGGTCTTTGGGTGGACAACGAGAGCAAGCTCCCTTAGCTCTGCACACAGGGTTTTTGCCCAGTTTTGGGTGTGGGAGCACTGGCTGATGGTGAGGAGACCTTTCATGGTCCCCCACAGGTCAGGGATAACGCTGGGGGCCAGTGACTTGCCAGCACAGGCCCCAGTACTTACTCATGCTGCTGTTGGCAGGTACCAAATCCGTAGTGTGAGAGGTACTCGATGTAACTAATGAGCCTGTGGGAATGGGGCTTTTCCCATTTCCTGTGGTCACTCCAGGTATTTGCTCTTTTCAAGTCAAAGCTGAGAGCCCAGGGCTGAAGAGATATTTTGCACAGCTGCTCAGTGACCCAAATTGCTGAGCTGGGCTCTGCCTGGCCTCTCCTTGAGAGCTAATGACCCTCTCAACCACGGCAGGACCTGGACCTCAACCAGGGATGAGTCGGCTTCACCACAGCTGTCATCTCCAATGCTTCAAGGCTGCCTCACCCAGTCTGACCCCGTGAAGTGTGGCAGACTCACCTCTCCAGACCTCTGGATGCACCGGCTCTCAGCTCAGCGCTGGTCACATCACACTGTTAGTGGGGAGCAAGGGGTCATTTCTGTTCCTCTACCACAAACCCCATTGCAGGTCCCCAGAGAAGAAATCTGAGTGTTATCCCTGGGTCACAGCTCTGCAGCCAGCTCAGCCCTCACCCTCAAGGCCACTATGCAAGTTCAGCACACACCAGCTTTTCCCCAACTCTGACTTTTTCATTTTCTCCCCAGACTTTTCTATCAGCCCTCCACAACACAGAAGCTTTCTACCGCCTGTGCAATGCTTTGCATGGATGGCATCAATTCCCCCTTTTCCTTTCTCACCTTCAAGCCCTGCAGCTGAGTGGGACCAGCAGAGCAGGCAGCTCACCCACATTCACACTGGGGTGAGCCAAAAGGCAGCTCACCCACATTCGCACCGGGGTGAGCCAAAATCCCTCCCCAGCCCCCTGTGCTGTGGGCACAGGCATCTGCAGCTGCCCTGCACTGATGGAGAGCGGGGACAGCCGGCGGCATCGCGCCCACGTGAGCCGTGCTCGGCCAGGAGCAAGGAGCTATTTCTGGAGAGCCGCTTCTCGTGGAGCAGAAGAGGCAGAACTCAGAAGCACTGACCGAAAAAGAAAAGCCCTAGTGTTTTGAACGGGAAGCGAGGTTTCCCAGCCTCCCGCCGCGAAGGACGGGCGACATCCTTGCAGAAGTAAGAGAGGACTGCAGCGCTCTGTGGCAGCAGGGTTCCAGAGGAGCTCAAAGGCCACTTCAGTCAGACCGTAAACACGCCGGATCTGCTGTTGTTGCAGAGCTCCGTGAAATCAGTGATGTCTGAGCAGAGTTCAGCTGGAGAGCGCTGGTGCTATAAAAATCAAAGTGACTTTGGGCTTTGACGCTTCCTCCTGACACACAAAAAAAAGGTGATTTGTGATTCAAAAGACAAGGGATTTATCATCAAAAGGAGCTGGGACAGAGCTCAGTGTTTACACATGGAAGAACAAGACAGGCACCAAGAGCAGATATATTTATACTCATCCATTAATAAAAGAAGCCAAGTCAACCATACCTTTGTGCTAAAGTTAGAGCACAGCACTCTGCATGTCCTTAAAAAGGCAAGAAAGTTTCCACAAACTGGGACAGCTGCTCCCAGTGCCGGCTCTCTGCATCTCCTCCTTGGCACTCTGGCATCGTGTGCTGCAGGCAGGAAAGGGGCCAAGCGCGGTGAGGCTTCTCCAAGCGGGAAGGCTGACTCCTAGAGTCTGGTCATGGGCTGGTGGCCACTGCATCTCAGGAGCCAAACAGCCCCTGCTGCACTGTCAGAGACCTGCAGAAGATGACTGCCTCTTTGCCAGAAACAAAAATCCTCCAGTATACTTTCAGCTCCAGTATTCTCATTGCTTCCCTGGGTATGGGGCTCAGAGAAGCCAGGAGCTTTCTCCTCTGCTACAGGTGACATGGGGGAATGCTGGGCTTGGCACACTCAGGCTGGCTGTGTGGGCAAGGACTTGGTTTGTGGGGCTGCCTCCACCAACCATCAAAGGGAAGAGAAGCAGCACCCAAGGGTTCCAGGTTTGGGCCAAAGGGTCAGTGCAAGCCCAAGGTGAACAGAGAGCACCCAGGACAGAGGATGGCCCATCTCCAGTGAGATCAGCAATAGGGCTGGGTGGTGCAAGTCATTGGAAGCTCCTGGATTAGTGCTTGGCACTTAGAAATGCTTTAGAAATCACTAATTGCAGCAAGTTCCTTAACCCACAGCTACAGCTGGAGTTGCCTGGCTTCACCTGCCGTGTGCTGGGGAATGTTACACCAATTGGCAGGAAAGACACAGAAAAGTCAGCTCTCTGTTCCTTGGGAGGTACTTCTAGAAAGCAATCAATTATCCTTCCTGACAAATAACAGATGAGCTCTCACAGTTGTTTTCCTGTTTCCCTTCTCTTCCCCCACCCAGTTCCAGCCCTCAAACCATGCTGGAAGCAGCAGGAGCCAGCACCGGACACGCTATGCCAGAAATGATTGTGTTTCAGGCAAACTGAGAGCAATCACAAAAAATACATCTTGTCTAAATCAAAGTTAAGCACATTGCAGTTTTTCTCCTCCACACCCCAGTGAAACAGCTGCAAGCAACAACCAAGCCCAGCTGCACAGGGAAGGAAACTGCTGCAGGCACACAGCGGGGCAGGGGTCACCTCTCACCTCCCAGGACACGTTTAAGTTGTTGGCACTGCAAAATGCATTTCCCCTCTGAGCTCATGCTCAGAAGATGCTACAGTTACATGGACTGACCTTTGAGCAAGACATAGCATTAGATGGCCTAGACAGATCTCTTCCAACCCAAATTATTCTACAACTTAGCAATATTCTGCATAAAGACAGAAAGAGGGCATGCAAATAACTCTTCCTCCCACACCAGCTACTAAGCTAAGCTCTCCTATCAAAGCGATGCTCAGGCTGCCATCTCTGAGCCAGTACAGTCAATAGAAGTCCAGCAGCAAAATCCTGACAAGAAGTCAGCTTTGCTACTGGCACAGGGATCAGGACTTCTTCCTGAGCTTTTGGGTCAAATCTCCTGATGCAGCTTGTCAGTGCCAGCCTAAGATGCAGCCTTAGCAGTCACACTAACCTCACCCTTGAGCTCTTTCTGCAAGTTCAGTTTGAATTCATAAATCATTTCAATGCGATCCAAATGCTTTCCAGCAAATATGGCCATTTATTGACTCCATCCCAGCCTGCAGCAGGCAGGCACAGCCGTGTGGCACCAAGATTCTTACTCAGCCACGCTGGTGGACCCGTACCAAGCCCCGTGGCACAGAGTCCACACCCAGGTTATTGCCAAACCCTCTCCCCAGGTCTTTCCTGATGACAGTGGCACTGTCACTCTCAGGTGATGCTACCTACACACATAGAAACAAGCACCATGGCCCATGATCAGCTGTGACTAGTGTGATTTGTCTATTACTTATTACAATTATTTAGAGCTTATAGAAAGGGGGGATGTATTAAATCAGCCGTGTTTGCTTCCTCAGACATCTTGCAGTGCATTTAAGCAACCTCTGCTTCCTTTGGTGAGCTCTACTTTTGATAAAGCACATTGAGCAGTGCTGAATATTACAACACTTTTACTAATTAGTGAATTCCAGGATCAGCCATTTTACAGCTTTGCCTTGAAATGAGGGTAGGCTGCAAGACCTAGAGCTCCTTTGCAGTGCCTCTGAAGCCTGCCTCTGCAAGCCTTTCTCCCAGCACGGCAGAGCTTCCTTTCAAGACCTTTCCCACTTCCACTGATGCAGAATCCCTTAACCAGCTTTTCTTCAACAATTATTCAGCCCTGATTTCCAAGCATCTAATTTTAGCAGTCACCATTGAACATCCTCTTGAGTTATTGTTAGAATGAAATGAGGATCATCTGACAGGAACATATCCTTGGTAAATACTGGGAAGGAATGCTTAAGGAGCTAGCATACCTTCCTGCATCACAATTGACAATCCTATTGCCCAGGGACATACCTTATCCCACCCTTTTTGTTCCTGCTACCTTGCATTTCCAAAAGCAATTAAAGCACCAGCCTCAACTGTACTAGGCAAATTTGGCTGTATCATTTTGCTCAGTCATTGTTTCAATAATCACTTTCAATTAGCCACAGGAATTTATTATTTGCTATTTTTAGGATCATTTCAGTTTTAAAGGCATCTAATTACACAGATACATATTTGCATGCCATCTTTCACTGGAGGATTTGTAAGCACTACACAGAATGTGAATAAATTTCTGCTTGTCTGCAGCAATACTCCTTTTACAGGCAGGACAACAGGGACAGTGATTAAAAGGCATGTCCAAACACCCAGAGGAAATCTGCACTGACACAGGAACCCCAGCTTCCAGTTGTGTGTGTTACCTATTAAACCTGTGCTAACACAGACAGAGTGAGGTTGGCCACACAGGCACTAAAGGAGATGCAGAAATGGTTGTTTCTCCTTCCACACCAACAGGCTCAAACACCAACTAGGCTTGGAGAGAAAAAAAAAAAAAAGGCTTCTTATCAAACACCAAACAATTGGCCCCTCTCTGCCAATAAGCAGCAATAGGAAGGAATGGGAGGGAAAGGTGTGGATTTTCTGAGAGGCGAATGGGAACGGATGGGGCTGGGATTTTGCCAGCGTGACTTGCCAAGGCTTCACCCTTTATCACTGTTAAGAAGATCCAATCTCCCAGAGTTCTTCACACCAGCTTCCTTTCTTTGCCTTTTACCTGCCAGGGCAATGCACCAACGAAATTCATCCAGATGTGCTCAAAAACAAACAACACAGGGGAGCCAGCAGACTGGTGTTTCTCTCTTTTATTTAAAAACAGTGCTTCATTACCATTTGCAAAGGGTTAGGAAGGGTTTCCCCCCTTGCTTAGAGTTTATAAAAGCCAGCAACATGATCAATAATTTATACACATGGATAGTAATACAAAAAAAAGGAATAAAAGCTAAAGATCTAACTACTCCAACCTTCACAATTCCAGCTACTTGATAATAATAGGAATAACCCAATGAATACTGTATGGTCTGAAAGCTACTATACAATATGATACTTAACGAGGGAGGGCGGGAAGTTAAAGGCTGTCACAAAGCCCTGGGATGCAGATACTGCTTCTCCAGAGTCAGCAGGGAAATGGGACCCTGGGCAAGCGGCTCGGGCATCCTAGGAAATGATCCAGGGGAAGGGAACGCGTCCCACGCAGGACACGTCCTGTTCCCCGGCGGTACCTGGAATGGGAGGTGCTGGGGAGACTGCAAGAAGGGGCAAGTCTGTTGCTGCCATTGGAGGTGCTGTGGCATCTCAGCCTCGCACTGAAAAGCTCCAAGTCTCAAAGAGATCAGCCTGTGAGGTCAGTAAAATACTCCACCAGCTCCGTATCACTCTATAGCCCTGGTTCTCATTTGCTATCAGCCCCAGGTTTGAGCTCCAGCTATTTACAAGCAGGATTTATCATATTAAAAAAAAAAACCCAACAAAAAACACAAAAAAAGCCTAACAAAAACCCCAAACAAACAAACAAAAAACCCTAAGGAAAGAAAACAAAACCAAATTGTATCCCCTGGGGTAAAAGAGGATGATTTTGTCACTTGATAATGCAGCCCAACTGAGCTGCCAAAACTACTACACTCACACACACAAAATACTGTGAACAGAAAAAAATAGAAAAACATGACCAGAACTGAAACTACTAATGTAGGAGGCCTGATTTCTGTAAGGAATTTACTCCTCAGGGAAGCAACAAGCCCCTCCACCAGCAGAGAACTGGGAATCTGGCAAGAGATTTATTGACCCACTTCAGAACATCAACAAAAATTTAAAAAGAAAAAACATTCCTAAGATTAATGGGCATTTTGCTGACTCTGAGTGCCAGCCAAACAAGTATCTCAGTGGACGGCTTTAGAGACACCAGCAATCTTCTGGTGAAATCAGGCAAGGTTTTTGGCTGATGCATTCCTGCTCTACCACAAGTTGAGAGGCAGCACGGGAAGCTGGTCACCTGCAGAAGCCCGGGCCAGTTGCAGCCCATGGCCCCAAGAGGACCATGGGCAGCACTGGCAGCCCCAGAAAGAAGCTGTCTTCCAGGGTCAGCAGTGGCAACAGAGATGGGATTTGGCCATCCCAAGTCCCATTTCAGCTGCCATTGATGCAGACACTGCAGAGGGATGGGGGCTCTCCTGACAACTCCTGGCTGGAGCGAAGCATACCAGGCAGAAACCCCACAGCCGACTTGCAAAGGGCCCCATTTCACACTCTGGCTGTCAGACTCCTGCTTGCCTTGTTGACTGGAGTTTTCATTGTAGAAGAGAAGTTTACTGGGGTTGGAGGGTGGAGAGGGCAATCAGTAAGGTGGGGATGGAGGGAACAGGCTTTTCAGACATTAACATCACCAAAAATAGTGTTTTATGCAACAAAGAATCAAGTCTCACTGGTGTATACTACAAAATGTTTGACATTATCCAAGAGCATGTCAAAAATAAAAACACAAAGAAGTTTACATTGGATGTTCATCTTGTTCACTAGGTTGGTTTTCCCCCCCCCTCCTATTTTAAAACAGTGCAAACAGGTAAAACACTTTAAAAATCACCCCTCTACACCAAGGACAGCATTCCCCCATCCTGCCAGGCTGGAGGGTCACAGGCAGCAGGCCCTCTGCCAGGCTGCCTGTGTGCTTTCCCTTTGGAGCTAGACTCAGCAAAAGCACTCCCCAGAGCTGTTGTTTGGGTTTCCCTTTATTAAATTCCTAAGTGCTCCCCAAACCTGTTTTCCACTTGCCTCCATTTTCATGGCTAGGATGGGAAGATACAGATAGGGATGGGCTGGGGAAAAAACATGGGTAGAACTGGGAGGCTCTGATTTGTATTCCCCACTGACGGAGCTCTGGGTGCCGGAATTGAAAGCCCAGCAGCCAGTGTCTCTTTTCAGGCAGGGAAATGGCTTCATTAACCATTCCACAACCAGCACTCGAGCCAGCCAGCTACTCAGAAAACCCTCCTCAGCTCTTGCTGTACATTTCACATCCATGGATCTCAAAACAGGTTAAGAACAAGGGAAAAACTTCAACTTCACTTTAGAGACGGGGAAGCGAAGTCTAAAGTAGTGACACAACTGCCCCACAGGGACCCTTGAGGGGTCACTGACAGAGCTCTGTCTGAAACACTGTCCCAGACTCCAGAGCCAGTGCTCCTCGCTGGGCAAGTCTGCTCCCTCTCAGGCACTGGAACAGCCAAGCCATAGCTATCTTTAAACATGGCTTTGTCTATCTGAACTCATGACACAGGATCCACCTAACTGCTTAACCTGGGAAAAGCTGGCTATAGTAGGCTCATACTGAGCTTCCCCATTGCCTCCAGGTCCTGTCATGGCTTTTCTTAGAAAAGCTAACCCACCTACAACAGTGCAGCCTCTCACACATGGGGACCAGAACAACAGTTTGCTAACGTGCTGGGCATCAATATAACTTACTCCCAGTAGAGAATATGCTATACCAGTAGTAGTTACCTTATACCAGCACAACTGTAACTGCAAGGAAATACAGACCAGCACATTAAATAAACCAACTCTTCAAACCAAAATTTCATCTGTATATCATCATGTGCTGGCTGGACCTATTGCAAGACAGCACAAACAGCTACACTTAAAGATACATTTTTTTCTCTGCATCAAGAGGAATCCCAGATGCCATCAGACTAGAAGGTGACAAACAGCAAGCTATTTGCCAGGCTGCCTGTGCGGTTTCCCTCAGAAAGCCAAACCCTGCTTTGCAAGGGACCTGTGACTGCAGACCCATCACACGGACAAGCACTAGCTGCCATCATTCTAATAAGCTAGGGCCCAGTTCAATTTATTAAACGTAATTAATTTTGCATAGGGAGATATAGGCTTTGTCCTCACTTCTTCAGAAGATGGATATAGCCACACCTTGGCTACTTTGAAAGCATCTCTAGCCAGTTCATAACACATCAGAGTGAAACTGGAGCTGTTGTTCGCCAACAGGGAAGAAAGGCTGAAGAGCTCTCCTGTCATGGCACAACACTCACTCAAGAAACCTTGCCATGCAAGTTTTTGGGAGGTCTGGTGCTTTGGACACCTGGAACCAGTGAGCAACCACTGGCCCCCAGCCATGCAAGTGTCCCCGTGTCCCCTCTGCAGCTCAGTGCTGAGAGCAGGCAGCCGGGCTATCAGCAAGCTCCCTCAGGGGATCTTGCAGCATTAACTATGACACTGGCTGCTTAATGCACCAGAGGAGCCTGGCAGGGAAGGACCAGAGCAGGCCAGGCTCGGATACAGGAGGAATCAGGCTGGATGGTCTTAGAATAGGTATTACTCGGAGATGGGGGGACCACGGCCCCCCAAAGGTTGGGTGCTTCTGCACTAAACCCCTCACATTCCTAATATACTTGGGCGGGCTGAAGCTGCCATGCATAGACTCTGCCGGGAGGCAGAAATGGGGCTGACCTCCCTACTCCCAGGGAGGCCAAGTGGCAGGGGGGGATTGCAGGTGGCACTGCCAGGGCAGGGGAGGGCACTCAGGGTGGGAGAACCTGGCTTTTGGGGAGCTGCAGTCAGAACCAGCTGAACTGAATGCGGGAGAGGGGCAGTGGGGGAGCAGCTGCCCCAGCAGGGCTCTGCAGATGTCCCTGGGCTCACAGCCTGAGGAACTGCCTGTGGGAAGGGAAGAGACGGCCTCGCTCAGGCCCTCCATCCACAGTGTGGAGAACAAGTCCAGTAGAGGCTTTTGCTGCATCCCAGCTCCACAAGTCCCCTGGCTGCTCTGGAGTGGAAATAACTCCCCTTGAATATGACTATCTCTACCACAAGTCCTCCCTCTTCTACCACAACTCAGGCAGTAAAAGCCCCCAAACACCCCAAGTCTCCCTCATTTCCTAGATTTTGTGAAAGCCCCAACATCCTGTTCTCCCCCTCCCTATTTTCAAGCTAAAATATTTATATACAAACAACAAAAAAATTGTCATAACAGCAACAAACCAAACTTTGGCTTGGGAAAAAAAAAGTAAAAAACGAACAAAACCAGAAAAAAAAAAAGAGGTGGCCAACAGGCTGGCAGTTTGGTGTCCCCTTTATCTAGCTATTCCTCCAGAAAATCAATAGCTTCAGGGTCTCTAGCTTAACTAATGGCATCCCCATTCTCCCCATTCGAGGTGCCTCCACTCTGCTGTGCACAGAGAGGTTCCATGTATCACTGGGGAAGAACAAAAAATGTGTTTGTGTGTGGCTGGACCAGGACACCCCCCCCAGGAGCGGGACCTCTGCTTGCTGACGTTGCTTAGTGTTAAATGCAGGAATTTTCCTATTCTGTATCAGCGGTGGATGGAAAAGCAGGTGTTCAAGAAGAGCTGGATAGGCTCCATCAACAAATCCATACTCTAAGCTGCCCTTCTGAGGGCAGTGGCTCACCCCAGAACCAGTCCACGGAGTTGAGGCAGCCTGGTACAATTACACTTCTGCATCTCTCCAGCATGCGATTAGAGCTTGCCTCTGACCACTGGGATTACTGGGACCACTCCAGGAGCCAGCAGCTGAACAGGGAGGTCTGGAGAGCAGCAACTCTGCATCACATCACAGCTCGCAGTCATCTAAGTGTCCTGTCTTTGAAACACAGCGACTTCTCTGTCTGTGAGAGCATTAGGAAGATGGTCTTGGGAGTCATGGACCCCTCAGCTAAATAGTTTCTATCCTTCCAAGTCTTCTAATATGTAGTGTCTATATGGACTTAGCAGACCAGGTGCACAACTTTCTGTGAGAAGCTGGGCAAAACAAACCCAGGGGCTTCAATGCAGCTATGGAAGGGCCTGAAATAGCTTGTGGTAGGAAGTTCCTATGAATTCAGAGCTTGCACAAACTGCTTCTGCCAGACACAAAACTACTTCAGGATCACATTTCAATATAAAAGATCCTCTTGCCCCATACAAACCCACATGCTTGTCCCTCACCTCGGGCAGCTTACGCGTGACTGGTTTTTCCTCACTCACGTTATTTGAAACAGATTACTTGCAGAAGCACCTAAGCAGCCCAGGATGAACAGGAGCAGAGCCCTTGGACGCTTGGCCTCAGAGTATGCACCACGCTCGACTCTTCTGCTCGCTTTCTTCCTCTGCAAGGCTGCAGGTGCTTCTCCTCCCCAAGTTTAACCACTTGCTGTCCACAACAGAGATACTCTGTGTGATCCTGCACTGCATCTGCCATTCCTCAAGGAACGAAGGGGAGGAAAGGGACAGCAAGAGAGAAAGATCTTCAAAAGGAGGAATGAAAACTCTGACAATTACAGCCACCTGCAGCGGACAAAAATCAGTGAGTAGAAGTTCTGCGCGTGGGGAAAAGATCATCCTCATCAAAAACTCCTTTCAAAGTCTTGTCCCCTATAGAGCAGGTAACAGTTGAAGTCTTTGGGCAGGTTGAGGGACTCTTCTCTTGCGAAGTCTAAAGTTCTGACACTGCTGAATCTGTCACAAACCTGTGCGCGTCAGATGGTGATAGAAACAAGGAAAGTCTCTGCATTTCCCCATTTCTAAATGTAATGACTATTTCCCACCAGCATTCAGGTCCCAGCCACAGCCAGAGTGCTTCCTTCTGCAGACCAGAAACACAGCAGGTGGAGATTTCTCCCTCATGTCCCCTGTCTCACAGGCACCAAGCACCAGACCCAGGGAAGTAACTCTGTCTGCGTGTTCCTGATTAATTGCATGATATCAGTTTCTAACAACTTTCCTTATCGCTAATCGCCTTTTCCGTGATTGGTAGGATAAGCTATGCACCAACATACAGACACGGAAATGCATTATTTTTACCACAGTTAAAAAAACCCCAAAAATGAAAACAAAAAACAAACAAACAAAAAAAAAGCACAATCTTTGGAACAAAAGAATTAAAGGCAGAAATTTAAAGGAAAAAAAAATACATATTCAAAGAACATAGTGAGGTATAAAAAAGTATTTTCTCTTTTGTTTTTTTTTTTTTTGTTGTTTTTCCTCCTCGACTTGCTATAGAGTTCCTCTACTAGTAAATATTGCAATAGCCAGGCCTCATGAACTGGGGGGGCTGTCCCGCTTGCAGGGGGCTCACGTCACTTCAGTAGGGGGCAAATCGGCTGTAGCCACCTCGGTATAAACTCGCCTGTAGAAATGAAACGGGAGAAGAAAACGTTGTTAGGAGGAGAACTGTGAAGAGATACCCAGGACAGCACCCCAATGCTTCTGGAAGGACCTGTCCTGGCACTGACCCACCACCATCAGCACCTCTAAGAAGCAAGAGAGAACTCTGCCTGCAAAACCAAAGATGTGGCTCAGGAGGGCATGCTCTTGGCCAGCCAGCTGGAGTGAAGTTTGGCAAGTCTTGGTGGAAGGGAATTCAGTACCATAGAGGGGACTCACCAGTCCTAATCTCAAGCCAGTTGTCCAGGCTGCCTTTATAGACTGTGGAGACCAGGACTTCTAGGATGCTCTTCACTTCACCTCAAGGTAAAGGTCTAAAATAGATATGATGACTGGGTATCCTAGAATTACCTGTTTTCCCTCATTGACCCTAAAGAGAATCCACATGATGAGTTGAGGCTGAAATGGAGGTGCTACACTGCAGATATCTATTTTTAGGTGTCTTTTTCTCTGAGCACATTTGTATTCCAGCCTTTGCAACAACGCAGATACTGCACTGGCTAGCAGATGGGCAAGCATGTGTTTTCAGCAAGCTGCTCCACTCCTTTCTGATGCCAGCATACCTCATCCTGCCCTTGCATAACTACTGCTGGCAGGCAGGACACCGCATCCTTCCACTAGTGCAAGAGGGAATCAAGTGAAGCAGCTTTGCTGCAAGATGTCACAAGAACAACTTATTCCCTTGCTTCCTAGAACTGAAAATGGCAAAAAAGGGTTATCCTGAATCTCTGTCTATGGCTGATTTTTGCTCTATGTCCGCCTCGATACAGTTCTACTGATCAACCAACAGTGTTCTGGCTCCTGGCAGTTCTGTTTGCTTTTCATTTTCATTTTTCATTGTACTTCATGATGTGTAAGACCAAGCAATAACTGGTCTCCCACAGCCTAGTTCCTTTCTTAGTACACACATAGATATGATGCAGAACAACTGGGAACCCAGCACTGCTGCTAATGACCTCCTCCCTCAACAAAGAAGTTTTTCTGGGTGGGTGAGGTCTCATTGCATGATACCCAGCGGCTGTTCCCCATGGTGGAAATGAGAAACAGCACAAGAAAGAAAATTCCACTTACCACAGCGCCAACTCCGTAGCTAGCGGCAGGGGCAAGGGCATGGTAAGGATCTGCTGTGTACACCCTGCCATAACTGAAGAGAGGGAGAAAAGATATAAAAAGAAAAAAAAAAAGTTACTTGGGAGGGGCAGAGTAATAGCTGCCTGACCACAGGTAATGGAAGAAGCAGCATGCCCCTGCACTCAAATGTATGCATCCATGCACACACAGGCATGCAGGCAGCTCCTCTGCAGAGAGATCCTATGAGCATGCTGCCATGCGTTGTATGAGATGGGTGAGAGAACAGCCTGCCAGCAGGAACGTGGCATTGGCCTTGAGCCTGACCCACAGGAAATAGGTCAGCACCTTTGAGATGTCAGCTAGTGCATCCCTTACCTTTGGATAATTGCGTGATGCAATTAGGGAGGAGAGTGACTCCTGGCACTAGTGCTACTGGCGCAGTAGCAGCTGCTAAATGGAAAGCAGTGAGGGATTCTCCACTATGAGACAAATATAAACTTTAATGTGCTAGAATTAAAACATGGTCTCACTGCACAGCAATGAAAAATCTTAAGGCAAGCACTCTGATGAAGACAATCCTTTGTATCTATTCAGAGCTGCATGTTAAAGCATCCTAGAGCACTACATGTGCTGAGTCATTTTTACTTTATGATGGGGAGAGAAACACACCCAGTGATTTAGCAACCTGCCCAAAAGCCAGATCTCTGACTCTGAGGCTGTAACCACGCTGCCTGCTTTGTGCAGAGCAGAATCACAAGGACAGGGAAGAGGCCAGGATTTGTGCCAGCTCACATACACCGAGGGCAATACGGTCTGGGAGCAGAGACAAACTGTGCATTCGAGTCTTCCGTGTTGGGTGGTGCATGCATGTGTGCACATGCCAGTGCAGGTAAGAGAAAGAAATGGGGGAAAGAAACAGAAGTTCTGTGATGGATCAATGCTCCTTGAATTCCTGAGCACAGCAAGCTAGCCCCCATGGACACCTCTCCCTTACATACCCATCGCTGTAAGCTGCTGCAGCAGCTGCAGCGGCCGTGGCTGCTGTTGCAGTAGCAGGCTGTGCATATCTGTAGGCTGCATATCCACCCTGCAGGAGAGAAGAGAACTGACTTTACAGATACCTGTCCACCCATGGAGAGCATAAAAAAAAATTTTTAAAAAGTCACACACATCACAAGGAGAGGAAGTGTTTCAAACTGCATCAGCTCCCATGTCACGTCTATTGCAAGCATCACCCATTAACTCATGAATATTCCTTTCCTTAGAGGGACCAGGGAGGCCCTTCCATTATCCTTTTTAGCAAAAGGAATACACTAAAGGAAGACTGAGCATTGTTACAACCCTACAGAAAATGCAATCTGGCATGGAGGAAATGGAAACCAGGAAAGACCTGGAACCTTGCATGCAAGGTAATTTTTATGGCCCCTTCACCTTAAGGAGGGGACATCAGAGGTGGACACTTTCTATGAAGTATTTCAGAAAGGGGACCATGCCGAGAAAGTCCTACTTTTTCTTTACACTCTCTTTTACAGCCAGGAAAACTCAAAGGGCTAGAATTTAATTGGGTCCACATGTGCGAAAGTATCAATAGCCAGAGAAGGCAGAAAGAAATCAGGAAAAGATGGTCAGTGAAGACAGTCCCTGGTGGTTTCAGGATTGTCAACAAGCAAACCAATATTGAGGCCAGTAAGACCGTTCTCCCCTGTTCTCCATACAAGAAGGAAACCGGTCAAGGGAATTATGCCAGAACAGTCTGTTCTGCTGCTGTATTTCTGCCCATGCTACACACCTGTAGCAAAAGTGATCAGAGGTAGTTACTAAAAACATACTTAACAGCTGTGCTGTCAAAATGTGAATTCTGACTCAGAGAAGACCTGTGAGTCTCCTCTGGAACTCCCACAAGGAGCTCTTGGGGCAGAGCAAGGCCTGCAGTACTGGAAGACCAAGGCCAGCCACCTTTCAGATCAGGGACAAAGGCAGCACAGCAGGCAGCAAATAGGGCTCTGAAGCCCTGGTTAAATCTTTATTGTATTTTGGAACACATTTTTTTTTTAACTTGGTGGTGAAGGCTTGGTAAATGAACCATAGTTTTGACTTTCTAGAAACACAACGAGCCATAAAAAAAATCAGAAAATTCCAGATTGCTTCTGGCTTTTTTTTTTCTTCCAATTGACATTTCAGGGTTTGAAGGACCAGAAGGCAGAGTTATGCTCTTCACCTCCAGAATCAGCTCAACATACAACTACTTCTTCCCTATATCCCTTTTGCATACATGTAACTAAGAGTACAAGATCAGCTCCATGGCACAACCATATCTTTGCTCAACAGCGCTCATTCTGGACCTGGGTAGCTTTTAAATTAGAAGAGAAGTAATGATTTAAAATTAATATTGGTTTCTTTCATGTGGCCTACATTAACCCTGTGAAGGCTGACATGCTATTCAAAACATGTTTGCAGACCCTTTCCTACTCCAGAGAAAAGGGACTTGCCTCTTCAATTTTCTAGTTAACAGGGGAAAATGCAACACAGATCTACACTGTGAAACATCACCACATGGCCTGGAAAATGTTATATCACCACATGGCCATGTCATGTTATAGTTTAGCCCTTTTAGTCTAACCTGGCTGTTTCAAATCCTGCATTTGGATTGACGCTTTGGGGATGTTTAGCTTGGTTTTGCCATGCTATCATTGCACCACCATGTAAAACATGACAGAGGCAAGACGGATGAGGTGCAGCCTTAATCCAAATCAAACCTTCATTAAGCTCACCAAATTAAGACAAAACTTTGTATCAATGCCATTGTAGTATTCCCCTTAGGCTATATGCTTCCTGAACCCTTGGTCTGTCACTTGGGCACAGTGTAGGAGGCACGTTCTCCAGGCACTATCCTCTGCAGGGCAGCTGGCCTCAGCAGGCACCCTTGGTTCCCCCTCTGCCCCACTTGCCAGTCACATTTCAGCCCAGAAGTTGCTTCAAACGTGCCTGGCACATACTCTGAGCATGACAGCAAGATGCAGTTTGAAACCAAAAAGGCTTATCATATAAATCTCTTTTAACTCATGTCTCTCATAAAGGAAAACAAAACAGAACCAAAACAAACCAAAACAAACAAACAAAAAAAAACAAAAATAAAGAAGAAGAAAAGAAGGGTTGGAATCAGGTGTGGGAGGGGGAATGGAGTAACATTTATTAATCAAAATTAAAAACTAAGCATGCTGACATCTGGAGCTAGAACAACCAGCAAAGTCACCACGTTCAGACTCATATTGGCTAGTTCTATCCATCCCAGCATTCTCTTGGGACAGCAGTTCGCCCTAGGCTCTACCACAAGCTCAGTGAAGTACACAGCCTCAAGTACTAGAGCGTGCAGCCACAACAACCTGCTATTACGGAAACAGTCAGTCACCACTGGAGTTAACATTCCAACCTCAATGTCTCCCGCAGCACCCCGCCCTCGCCCCCCAGAATGGCTCCCACCCTAGCCCTGTCCCACACCACAATGTTAATAATTATAACAAGCAATAACCCATCTGTTATATCAGAGAAGGGAACAGAGACTCCACTGAGAGATTTAGAGCGGGATGTTAACATTTCTTCAGTCAACTGCACAACAAACAGAAAAAAAAAAAAAAACAAAACAAAAAAACAGGAGAAATAATTCATTGGAGAAATGAAGAAATAGCTGACGTGTATTGCTTTTTAACCATGCACTGATGCAAAATTGAAGCTACTCGTTATTTAAAAAAGAAAAAAAAAAAAAAAATCTCAGGATAGAGGTACACACATACAGGCAGACCTGCTCATTTCAAAGCAATCTGCAAATTCTACTTATGTGTACTTCAAATAAAACCAAAAATGGGGATCATAATGGCTATGGTGCATTCCTGCCATAGGAGCAATGAGTGTGGACAGCTGGGAGATTTCTGAGACAGGGATGTATTTAGCATGACCGGCAGGTCCAAATACACCAAAATAGGGTGAAGGAAAAAGGAAGAACTGTTGCAACTACACTTTGTTTTTTCATAAATCCTTTCACCAAGCTCTGGGACTGTAAAGAGCAGGCACTGTACAGGTTGCCTTACCCAGCTGATGCTCCTTTTCTCCGTAACCCAGGATCCACCAATATAATTAAAGAAATACACCTCAAGCCTGTTCAGCTTGTCCAATGCACCAGACATTTTCTCCTGCTATTCCTGTTCACACAAAACTTGTAACTAATATGCAGAGCTCAACCACAAGCTCAGCTGCAGGGTCCTACGACCCCTAGTGATTTCTGGTGCCACCCACTTCAGGTACTCCAGTAAATATAAATTATGACAGCATAGAGCATCTGCAACCACAGCAACAAAGAGGGAAAAATGTGTTTCCAAATGAAAAAAAAAATTTAAGAAAAAAAAAAAAAAAGAAAGAAGGCCCTTGCCAGCTTCAACACATTCCTTCAGTGCCACAGCCAAAACTGCAACAGAAGAAACCACTGAGCGGCATAGTGTCTGAAACTCAGGACAGCCATGCCAACTCCCACTCCACCTATTTGATTCCACAGGGACAGGTTACCCATACAGGTTCAGTTTTTCCAAATCTTTAGTCTCATCTCAAAAGAAGTGAGTGTGGCTGAGCTTCTTGTGAAGATGTTATGTCAGAGACATTTCTATCCATGGGACAGTTTAATTACTGCCTCCATAAGGAAATGGGAACTAGTGAGAACTTATGCATTTTTACTGGGCATTAAAAACAACAAAAGGACTGTGTAAATCAAGATTAGCCCTTTTTGGTACAGGCTTTTGGACTGTCTGGGGAGCATGTGAGAGAAATGAACACCAGCCTAAATTCTGCTTATCTTGATTCAGGTTTTCTTTCTCTGTCTATCCAGCCTTCCAGTCTTGCTGGGGCTATGCTGGATCCCTTTCCCCGTGTAGTGCTTGAGCCTACAGACCTGAGCTGTCAAACAGCTGTATTGCTTGGGTATGAACAAAAGCCCAAAGTTAAAATTACTCTTCTGTGATGTTACTGTCCCTGGCTCATCAGCAAAGTAATTTTATTTTAAAGTCCTTCTTTAACATTAGATGGCAGCTTTTTCAGTATTGTCTTATATTTTCTAAAATAAGACAAACATGGAAAAACAACAGATACAGGAAGCTGCAATCCCAGCTAAAGCAACATTCCAATTACTGAGTATGTTAATGAAAATAAATAAGCATTTTATGCAGTTCAGCTCAAGTACATCTTCTCCTCCACTCTTCAAGTCTATATGAGGTGATCAATCCAACAAGAGCAAGAGGAAATCCAAAACTACAGCTTACTACTATGCCAGTGTGGTATAAACCTCCCTTTTCTTTTTCCCTTCCTGCCTTAGAAGGGCACACAAAGTATGTCACTGCCCTCTTTACCCCAAAGAGCCTTTCTGCCCCTAGGACACAAGTGTGTCCATAACCCCGGAGAAATGCGTAACTCATGGTACCAGTTAGGTACATTTTCCTGCTTGCCAGGTTTAGGCAGCAAGCCCAATTTAGGATCTTTTATTTGTCATCTCTCAAATGTGTCTTCTCCACCCCCATACTTCCATGTAACAGAAGTTAAGAAGCAGAAAGGGCTAGAACTGCTTCTGGTATTTCTGTATTAGAAGGGTGGCATACGTGCACCAGGAATGAGCATGAATGAATTAGAACAGGTGACAGGACAACAGTGTCCATTGCAGCAGGTGCTTCTACATGGTAATGGGACAAGCATGATCTTGTTAACCTTTCCACTGATTTAAAGTTTTGTTGGTTTTTAGTTTTTGGTTGGTTTTTATTTCGTTTTTTTATTTTGAGTGAAATGCCACTTGGTATGAAATCTGGACACACGCCACCCTGCTACAGCGGGGGCTTGGCTCACATGTGAGTCTGCGCTGCTCTAAAAAAGCCTCTGTTCCCATCTCTAATGTGGTGCTGGAATGGTTAGTATAATTCAGTTTTTTCCACTGCAATCCACAATCTGATTGGTTGGCAGGTCACACTGGCACTCCTACCTGAGGTATTTTAGCGCTAATGATTGGTTCCTGTAAGACTATTCTATAACAGAACACAGGAAGAGCAGTTCAAAAAAACACAGCTGTGGAAAGAAACAATCATACAAACAGCCCACAGCGGGGCTCACCAGCCTTTTCTTTCCAGTGGATGCAAGCACGCTTTTCACAGGCAGGAGCAGTCTTGGCACAGGTGGGTTTGTTTGGGTTTCCCCCCCGCCACCCAGATTGACCCCATTGTAGAAGAAAGATAACCTTTCTTATGATCCGAAATGAAGCCCTCTGCATCCTGGGGCAGGTTGTTTTATCAATTCAGGTGTCTTGCCAGAGTGGGACGCATCCAACAACAGATGGATTGCCTTCTTCACAGAAGAAATGGCTAGCAGGATGGTTGCCCCAGGAAAGAAAAAAGGAGTGAGGAAAAGGAGGAGGAGGAAAATAAGAAATCGGTGCATAGCATATATGCAGAAAAAGCAGCCCAAACTTGGGACACTTCCCTTTCATCTCGCCTACCATTAACCACTCCCTGCCAGCTGAGCTCCTTTCCACAACCCTATGGACTCAGAAGTCTTAAGAGAACCTTGATTTGAGTTCCCCCCAGTCCTAACTGAAGTACCTTCTGCCATACCTTCCAGAATCTGGGTAAACCTACCACAGAAAGCAGAGGGATGGAAGCACTGCAGTGAAAAGCACAACAAATTAGTGAGGCACAGGGACACTGAAGTCATTCCACCCGTGCCAAGCAAATTGTCTGAAGGGCAACTTCAAGTTTGGATAATGATAACTTTTTCCTGAGCTCCATTGGAGGGCTCTGGCCAGCAATAACATAGGAAAAAGCACCACCATCTACTTTGATGCAGTCCTCTCTTCTATCATCCTGCTTTCTGACAGTAGCACCACTGCCACCAACAGCCAAGTCATCAGAATTTCACCTAATGGTTCTAACTTGACCTGGGGGCTTGGCTTTGTGTTATGTGGTGGCACTGCTCTGCAGCACCAAGTGGTTATTGTGTTCTTCACTGCTGAAGTTTCTGTCTTTACATGCTAAATAAGCCTCTCCTCCCCAACAAAAGCTCTCAAGGAGCTTTCTCAAAAATAGGGTGTAACCCTGGCCAGTCTTCCCTTTCAACATGGCAGCCTTTTATATGCCACACTGTGGGAAGAGGCACTAAACACCACTCATTTTCTTGGTTACTTGCCATAGCAAAGTCAGTGCCTGTAAAGGTAGTGTTTTAGGAGTGAGGCAGGAAAACACAACCTTCTGTAGTCCTTGACAGAGCTTTATAAAGAAACACTTGACTAGGCAGATCAATCTTTAAAGGACTGCACGCACGATAGTATATGGAAGAATGAAGAAATGCACGCAGTTCTCTCTGTCTCAGAGAGCACATCTTCCAACTGTTGTACCTGGCCTGGAAAAAGCACCTGTCCAGAATTGATCCTCCATATAAGCCAACAAAATCCAAAAGCTAGTTCCATCCATTATCCTGAGTCTAACCCCAGGGTCCTCTTTATAAATGACAGGAATAGCACCCTCAAAGGAGTAGGACTGTGAAATTCGTGCTGACAATTGTGCCACTACCCAAACTGTACAAAACTTCCCAGCTCCAGAGAGCTATGACCTACAATGCCACAACTGGAACTCTGATAAAGCCAGGCAGGCTATGAGTTGCCGTGGCAGCTGTGGCCCTGAACATTTTTGCTTTGAAAGGCAAGTTCCAAACCATGTTCCTGCTCTGCAACAGTTCTCCCTTGGAGAGGAAAGCACTTTTCTCACTGGCCAGTTCAAATACCTCCATCCATAACCCATCTAAGTACACATAGACTTCCTGGAGATTTGCAATACACACTGACTGGGTAGGACAAAGACAATGACAGGACAAAGTCTCCCGTGGTATAACAGCTAATTCCCAAACAGGAGGAGGCTGCTGACTCTTGTAACTGAACATCTCCACATATTTGTACTTTACAATTCCCTGAAGAGGTGAGCGAATCTAGCCTATTTAGGTGCTATTCCTACCAGCAAAATGAGATGTCAGTTTTCACTCTAGCATCTCAGCCCCCATTTTTAATCAGTCCCAGTGTCTTCCCCAAAGGGATAATCTCCACATCCCAGTGGCATGTGAGCATTTTTAAACATACAACTTGTTCAGTATAGTGTGGGCTACACAAATCAAACCTGAAAGGGCCCCAAGAGGGAAGAGAAAGGGGAGGGAAGAGGGGGAGAAGGAAAGGGAAGGTCTGAGGCTAAACCAGTCCTGATATTTTTATATCCAAATTATGTAAATGAGAGAAGTGTTGAGAGAAATTTTAATTTGCTAATCATCTCTCAGGTTGATTAGTACCAGTGTGCGTGTGGGGGACAGGACATCCAATAAACTGACCCTGGCAATGATCAGGAAACCCAAAGGCTTAGGTCTTGCACCCAGGGGCAAGCGCAGTGACAGAGAAGCATGCTTGCATTCCTAAATATATAAATATATATATCCACAAGGAAGAAGAAAATTAAAGTAAATGATATTTAAAAAACCAAACCAAACCAAACGAACAAACCAAAAGAAAAAGAAAAGAAAACAAAAAAAGGCTGGCTTGTCAGGGGTTGGGGACAAAGAAGGCTCCGGTGTGTGTACTTACATAGAGGTCAGCACCGTAAAATCCGTCCTGGTAAACCACACTGCAGAAAATCCACACAAAAACAAAACAAAAAAACAAAAAAACAAACCAAAAAAAAACCAAAAAACAAAAGAACAGAAAACACATTCCGGTTATTGAGGACGGCAGCATGCACATGCGTTTTACACAGGCAGGTGATGTATGAATCCATAACCTGGGCTTTTGGCAGGAGCAAATCAGCAAGAGAATGTGTGTGCGCACGCACGGCTCCAAGTCATCTTCCATGGCATGCAAAGGGGGAAGGGGCGGGCAGAGGGGGAGACAGTATGCAAAGGAGAGACGGAGGGGAACCACCATCTTGTACAGTAAATATTGACTCAAAAAGATCTGACGTCCTGAAGAGAGACATGAGGGTTTAGAAACCTGCACTCTGGTTATTCTCCTGGAATGATTTTAGTTACCCCCTAAAACACATGGAAACATTGGCTTCATGAAGTGGGCTTGTGAAATTGAGGAGCCCCCTCACAGAAGGCATCCCACAGGGGCTGGAGTCACCTACGTCAGGAAGTGTGGTTCAGAGACTTTTGCCTGATTATATTTTTCAGGCTTCACAGGGCTGTATGAGTTTTGTTTCTGACATCCATACATCACCTGCTTTTACCCTGCACATTAGACATGCGATAAGATTTGGCTGATCACACAAGCATGCAAAGTATTATTATTCAGCATCTTAAAGAACCGATGCAACACCTCGGGAAAACAAGTCAATCAATTCTGATCAAAGTAAACACAGAGAAATGTAATTGAAAAGAAAAAACCAAAAATACCCACAATGCATTGCTTTCACAAGCAGAGATAATGAGCTAAAAAGGTTAGGTGACTGGTCCAAGATCCGAAAATTGAAAGGTGCAGTGGGAGTCCCTGGTAGTAATGACTTATTCCATAGCAGAGAGGAGCAACTGGAAGGGTTTCCATGGGATGGTGCTTTTTCTGCTTTAAGACATTGTTTTGTTTCTCTCAGAACTTCAAGCACAAAAACTGTTAAACAGAGCCTGGGGTTCCCAAATAGCTGCTCTTACCAGAGCATTCACTAGCATAAGACTACACAGCTCACTCTGGGGACAGGGGTTGGGGAAGGATGAGGAAGGAAGAAAAGGAATGCCCCCCACCCATTTGAGTTCAGCGTGTGCTTCCCATACTGAGGAATTTCCTCCAGCTTTGTCCTCTGAAGAGCTCCACACAAACTCGCTAAAGGCTTTAAAAAGCGTTAACCCCACCATCTGTGATGTTCATGGATCTGATGTGCATGACTTACCCATAGCATTAAGGAAAAAGAAGGTATGGAACACTAGCTATTCTTCTGACTATCATTTTTTACTCATCAGATGGAATGTGAAATGCTACCAAGAGCCTGCCCTCAGACACCCACCTATTGTAAGGCACACACACACAAAAAAAAAGCCCAGCAGATCTTGCCAAAATTCTGCATGCTATTACTAAAAAAAAAAAAAAAAAATTAAAAAAAATCTTGCAGTGTTAGCTACTGCTTGAATAATTTAGTCTTGCTGCCTTCCCCAGGAAAAGTACACTCCATTCCCAATGGACAAAGTTACTGTAGTCTCCAAGAGCGCTGGGAGCAGGTATGAAGATAGAGACCCTTGTTAGAGGAAGAGGGGAGCCACTTCAGCAGGGAGAAGCAGGCCATAAGATCATGTTTGTTGAAGCTAAATTTTTACAATCACATAACAAAGAGTTTGGCTCCTGGGGCAGTGACTTACATTGCTGGGTTCTCTATCTAGGACCAGGAGTGTTTTAGCAGTGATACTCCACCTGCTCCTGCAGGAAAGGCAAACGCACGACAGAGGAAGTGACTTGGTTTATGAACAGGTTAGCAGTTTTAACAGTTATTCCAAACACAATCAGTTGGATGAACATAAGCATTACCACATTGGATCAGGCCACTCTTTCTGTCAGCAAGAGATGCTAGCATCAGCTCTCCAGAGAAAACTGCAAAGAACACTAATAACAGGTAAGACTTCCTGGATCCAAACACCCAAACACATGTGAATCCTCCATCTCTGCTTTAGTTAGGATCTGACTGACATCAACTTCCAGGGGTGAAATTTAGCAAGGTTTATTTATATGAGAATATCCCTATTTGTGATTCTTAATGCTAGCAAAAACATAAGATAATTCCTTCACCTGAGAACCACATTCTGGTTATGTAGCTTGACCAGAAGTATAAAACAGTCTGGCAGCCAGTCAAATCTTGGTGCTATCTGTAAAAAGCCTACTAGCTGGGCTAAAACACATCCAAGGGAAAAAGAAATAGGCTGGTTTTGTAAAGCAGCCAGCATATCATTTAGGTGTACCGACAGCTGACTGTGTTGGAAAAGGAATGAAAAAAACCACCTCAAACCCTGAAAGCTCTCTGCTGCCCTGTATTTAGTCTTCTATCTACTTTGGCTTCAAATCAGTGAATCTTATATATATTTACACTCCTAGATGAAACTGTTCTTTACTATGGTGTGTCTATTCCTCATAGAGGTATTTAACGACCACACACAAGTCAGTGACTAACCTACAGTTTGAGAAATAAAATTTATCAAGCTTATTTAGCTTTGAGAGTTTTACAGTAGGTGAGTTTTTTTCAGGCTGTCTAGATTCTTACGGCTTTTGGTCTGAAGTGTTATTTGTTACCATTCTCATATAAAAAGCGTGGCTGCTACAAATTAAGGCAATATTCCAGTACAGTTTTTACTTGTGCTTTATATCAGAGGTTATGATATCTCCTTATTTCTACCAAGTGGCACCTCAGTTAAAACTGAAGGTTGCATTGGTGTTCATAGTCAGGTTTAGGTGACTATCTAACTCACCTCCAACAGTCTAAGCAGTTGCTTTGTGAGGTATCAAAAACCTTCTCTGGATAAACAACCATGGCCATACATAAGTACGGGCATTCCACATACACATTAGCAAAACCTGAGTTCTTGAAATAAATACTAAAACTATTAAGAGCTTTGATATCTTGCACCTTCCTCTGGTTTAGCACTGGTTTGAAACTGTCAAAACTTACTCTAACCTGGACGGTGCTCAGGTCTGATCCAGTATGGCAATACCAATGAGCTTTTATTAATCTACATTCTGTATTTTTTAAATTCTGCTAAGTTCTCAAATGCAGTGATACCATTAAGTTTTGTAACTTAAACACCACTGAGGTTTGTGAAAACCAATTCCTTCTATCAGGTTTGAGCTAACCTGCAGCTTACTTTACTGTCTTCTTCCACATTACTCACTATGCCTTGGTCATTCATGTTGCTGACTGATCTTATGGTGCCATCTTTCCACTGGTCAGGAAGAAAGTAACCGATGCAGGGCAAGATGTCAGGAACGTGTGCCTGTCTCTGACCCCATGGAGGTCAACAGTGCCCACACGGAGTGGTGGCTGTCCTACAGGTTACTGCAACATGGAATTGAACAGCACATTTTGTATTATTCCACTAGGAATCAAATTCATTCTACAAAGTATCTTGCAGAGACTCAGACTATGATGACAAGAAACACCACTAGTAGTTAATTACACCCCAGTGCTTGGCACTAGGGACAGTTCTGGGCCCCTGTGAATCTGCCTTGCTTACTGGTGCCCACTAAATGTTTACTAGGTAGTATGCTGCCCATGAAGACATGGGATCAGTCAGCAGGGTCAGAAAAATTCAGTGTAATACCAGTAAACACAGACATGAAACAGTATTTGGAAGAGCTATTCACTGGAGCCTGGCCCATATTTCAAATGAAAATAAACTTTTACATGGGACTCAGGCTGGATTTATATCAAAGACAAGGCTCTCCCGGTGCCCCACTTGTGACAGCCTCTAGCTAGGAATGTTCTAGCTGTTACTCCCAGGGATGAAAAGCACATTCCTCCTCCCTGGTGTAAATATTTCATATCCTGCTAGACAGCAGCACGTAGCTCAGCTTTGCTGCTTTCATTGTGGAGCACTCTCCAATAAAATTGGACTGGGCCATTTTTAGAGCAATCGACAGACAAGTTGCAGGTCAGAGGCTATGGTTATAGGATAGAGAATGTAAACTACAAGTAGTGGCAAAAAAGTGGATTTGAAAACCCAGAAGAAACACTCTGTTCAGAAAACCAATGTTTGGACAAGAGGTTTCCTTACAGGTCTTCTGGTGAATTAAATACAAACATTGCCAAAATTGCCAAAAAGCAAAGCTAGACAGATACATGACCACTTCAGCTTGCTTCCTGGAGCTCCACTTTAAATATCAGACTAGACTCTAAAAGGGTCACAGTAGCTCTCATCACTTAATCTGCTACAGAAAGTATTGTGAGCTTATCCAGCATATATCAGGCCAGCTCCCTGCACTGATGTGTATGGATTCCACTTTCCTTCTTAACAAAAGATTATGGATTTTTTCTTCCCTTTTGGGCCTAGTGTAAAGGAAAAGAAGGGTCAGTCCACATCTGTGTTGGAGGATTCGTTTTTAGTCCTGTTCTTTCTAAGAACATTGCCTGGAAAATATGGCAAGTAGAACCCGAGACAATATGATTAAAGCATCTTCAAAATCAGAAACAAAACAAACAAAAAAAAAGACAGTTTGGAAGGGATTTCCTGATATATCTGTCATTCCATCACATTTAAACAAACTAACAAAAACCCAAAAGAAAACTCATATACAGACCTAGTTCCCTCTACTTTTGAACAGCAGACTACTCCTTTGTAACAGCATTTTTTGCAGTGCATTACTAATGAAAATCTGAGGGCGAAGAATGCTAAGGCCACATATTTGCTATTGCTTCATTGCATTATCGTTCTCTCTACATCCCAAACACTCCCAGCTTTAAATTAATGGACTTGATTAATCTTTGTTTTAAACCTTTTTAAACTGTCTCCAACAAAGAAAGCAAATCCATTGTGGGTAACTGGCTCTTCTGTGTCCTACTGCCAGATGGTGAGGCATGAAGGTAATGGATAATATTCCTCATTCCTAAATATGGAAACACAAATGGAGTACAAAGAGCAGAACCTTTTCAGGAATTTTAGATCTTCTCTTTGTGTCCTTCTCAGCAGCACTATAACATATTGGGTCAATGGATGACAAATACCATACAAGACAAATTGAGAAATTATGAGAAGGAATCCATCAGAACTTTAAGCTGTTGCAAGTACTGAAAATTGTTTCAGTCAAGAACTTAACACAGAAAAATTTAGATTTGCCCTCACTGGATGCCATCATGTGCAGAATGCTCTGGCACTAGCAAGATCTTGACTCTCACCATCCAGACAATTTTAGGGTTTTTGTTAACCGATTAGCTATTTGACACGGTTGTGCAGAGCACTCTGCTCCTGTGACCAGTGCTTACCCTGGGTAGGCAGGGATGGCCGTGGGAGGTACTGCCCGCACTGCCCCATACACTGTCCTTCCTCGGCCCCTCAGATGGGCGCCCCGAAACGCGGCCGCTGTGGTTGCTGCAGTTGGATAGGGGAAGCCTGGAACTGTAAAGATAGACAAGGTGGAAGGTGAAAAGGATACAAGCTCCACCCCAGAGAACAACCACCTGCTTCAAACAAAGTGACACAACAGCTCCACAGCGGTGGGACATTTGGCATCAATCCTGCAGAGGGACATGCTTATAACCCAGCAAGCATCCCATTCATACTTCCTGCTACACCATGGCCTTTGGGGGGAGAAGGGTTGCAGAGAGGTTTGGCATGCAAGAGGTTAATGTTTTGGCATGCCTTACCCACCCCAAACACGGCTCAAATCCCCCCACCTTTCGACACTGCCATGCAGTCTGGTTAGAGTCTGAGAAGCACAGGGAGTTACTATCAATACAGCACGCAGTTCTTCCAAAACTGCAGAGGCTCTTTAAAATAATTTGTCAAGAGGCCCTTAAAATCAACCAACTTACATCAGTCTCTTCCCTCCTTTCCCCTCCCACTCTTTGCCACCCAATCCTCTGTATGTTCATTTTAAAGCCTGAAAGACAAGATAGCCCATATAACAGCAGCAGCAATTTCCCATAAAGTGCCAGTTTACCGAGAGCCCACCTTCATTTAACAAGTGTGACCAATAACTGGCACCACATATAGCGATGCCTCTATTATTATGCTTTAAACTGAAGTAAACTGGCTCATGATGAAACTTTGTAAAACCTCAGAGGCATCTGCAAACATGTCATAAACAGATTCTGAGAGGGAACGAGTCCCAGGGCACAAACCCAACCCAGCATGCATCCAGGTGCATGCCACTAGGGGCCCTGCAGACCCACGGTTTAGCAGCTTGTATAATATGTACTTTAGGGATTTGTCTGTTTGGTTTCTTTGATTTCAAAATGGGGAGGGGAGCAAGGGAATGGCCGATTCCTCACACACACCCTCCCCTTGTTCTGCAGCCTCCTTGTCATTCAGAAGGACCCATTCAGCAGTACAGCAAGACACTACAGATGAAAAAGTTACAGCGACTGCACACTATACTTTGGCTCAAGGTAAACTCATTCCCAGCGAGACCCATCCTTTCAAGTATATATTATACAGACTGGAGAGAAGAAGGGTAACAGGTCATCATTAACTCAAGCACAGTAACAGTACAGGGGCCATCAGGGGCTACTTACTGATTAAAGGAATGTAAGTGTTAATACCCCCCCTTCCTGACAGGGGCACTGCGGCTTCATTGCCCAGCGAGACATCTGCTTGAAAGCTGGATGCTAATTTAATTTAAAAAATAATAAAAAACAAAAACAAAACCATAAAAAGGTTATAAAGAAATAGCAGATTAAGAACATAAACAAACACCACTGCAGTTAAATGGCAGAAGTGGAAGTGTCTACTTAAGCTCTACCTGCATATAACTCAGGGCCGTACACCGCTCCAACCACAGGACTCAACTTCCAACCTGAAACAACAAAGACTGCAGTGAATGCCAAAATCTACACCAAGAGAAGGAACGGGCAGCGTGGGTAGGGGGAATGGTCTCTTGCATGCGCCCCAGCTTCACATGCACAGCTCTTTCCAATTTCTGCTTCGCCTCAATCCCCCTTGGTGTAGATGGAGGCCAACTGCCCTTTCCTAATGTCAAGCTCTAGGTCCAGGTCGCTGTATCGGAGGGAACAGCAAAACATCAGCTGATCCGCAGCGGGCAGAGGCGCTGCTGTGGGAATGCCAACTACCTTATATGTGTATTTGCCATGAGCACCATGCGACCTGGCATTCCCTGCAGGAGCCTTGCTGCCAGCTCCTCCCTACTTTCACTGGGAACACTGCAGATACAAGCCCTCTCTAAAGCCACCGGCCCAGACTGTCATCTCAGGCAAGTCAAATTATAGCCTTGAATTCTCATAACACCCTTCTGTCTGGTCTGCTAGAGATCTGCTAAAAACCAACAGTGACTGAATTTCCTCATTAACTGCATTACGCAGCCATAGTTCATAAAACCAAATCATTCTATTCATCTCACACTTTCTCCTCAGCGTTATTTTAGTATTTTTTGCCTTCTTTATGCTGCTTTTCAGGTGAAAGCCTTCACAGAGAAATGATTTCAATATAATCTGGATAACTGGCAAGAACTGGAAATCATCAAGATAAAACCTACAAGAGAATAGAGCTTAAAGAAGTATGGGTATGAGTTGGTACATATTTCCAGTCACATCTAGAAACCTATCTGTCTTTTTCCCCTCCATCTCTCAAATCGGGGAGAAAAGAGGTATAAAGCCAACAGTGTGATCTGGGTTGGCTTGCACAAAGCATTCCTTTCACGAAAGATCTCAGATGTTCAGCTAGCAATCACAGAGGCATTTTTATTTAAATAAATCTATACGCTTTCTTGGGAGCCCTGGTGCACTTGCTGAACTTTTAACACCTCTAATCACTCTAGAAGCTATATGAACAACTCTGTGAATTGCAGCCCATCAACACCACCCCTTCACCTGCTGGCAGACTATCAATGACAGATGCAGTGCAGACTCCCTCTGCAAGTACAGGCACACTGCTGCTGCACTGTTCACCTTGATGGCAAAATACTCCAGAGGTGGCAACAAGAGGACTATCACATTTAATAACATGTGTACAACCATACTAGCCTGGTCTAATACTGAATTCCTTTGCATAGCTTTAAAGCTGGCTTTAAACTGCTGGCTGCAAAAGCAAAATATTCTTGTATGTTATCACTTTCACAAGTAAGCCAAGTTTCGTTACCAAACAGTCACATGAATGACATTTTATGCCCTTGTTTTCAGGACAATGTAGCATGGATGCATTGCCTTTTGCAACAAAATCTTCTAGTTCCTTCCAGGTACTGTGACCCAGAATCCCAGGCCTTTGGCTTGGTGCTGTTTCCCCAGTTCTGTACCTAAAGTAAGATTTACTTGCCACTCAGTAAGTCAATAGCAGAGTAACATAAAAAAAAATTTCTCTTCTGAGTTTGGAGTCTTACTTTGTAATCAAAACAAATTGCCATACCAGCTACTACCCCTATGTAGCTTCCTGCCTTGATGAAACTGTTTGGGAACATGCTCACACCGCAAAGAACTTTGCTGCCTGTTTCAGGACAAAGACTCAGATTCAAAATCTATCAAAGCAACATTCAGCTCTGCCAGGAGAATGATTTTTTATGCTATATATGCCTCTGAAGCAAAATGACTGCACAGAGAAACACCAAGATATTCCAATGAAACGGCTTTCTTCATTACCCAAACAACTTGGTCTTTCTCTGTTTAGGTTCACTGGAAAATTATTGAACACAGGCGCAGTCTGAAACAAAAAGCAAGCAAACAAGCAGTGCAAAGGCTCTGTTTTGCTGGCTGCTTGGGGACAGCTGTACTTTCACAGATAGAACCTAAACTGTTCTAAGCTATCTTAAGTTATTAAGCTAATTACACATCTTAAGTTATGCTTCTGCATTCATATTTAGGTATCTATGTGATGGCAGTGGGACACAGGAGTACTGCACATCCCACCATACAGAATCAGCTTGCAGTAGTAGGGCAGGCAACCCATTGGTCCTCGGCACCTTTACCCATCCTGGCCACACTGGGCACGTCCCTGCTTCTCTCTGTCCCCACTTCTCCATCTGGAAAATAGTAGCCCTCCACAAACACTTCTGGGTTATACTGAATAGCATAATGATTCCAATTAGAGTTTGTGGGGTTTTATTGGTTCCTTTTGGTCCTGAGGAGAGGTCACGACTTTTCCCTTTTGTCTTTCTTCCAACATTTCAGCTCATCATTAGTACAAACAGTCTCTCTTACCATTTGCATAAGGTGTGACCATCTTCTTATTGGTCATCACTCTTGCAGTGGCATTGTTAACCTAAAAGTAAGAAAGGGGAGGGGGAGGAGAGGGAAGGAAGCACAGAACGTTAGGGAAAATGGTGAAAAACTCTCAGATACCACACACACACACATACACACTATACTTCTCTGAGCAAAAAAAATTAAACAGCTAATTTTACATGAATGCAATCTTTAAATTACTTTTAACAGTTGCCATTTAATTATAAAATTTACAGCTAAACATGGCATTTAAAAATTATGCATTAAACAAAAGGCCAACGAGAGTAAAGTGCAGATTCTCCACCACCCTGCCATCCCTAGGCACGGGATTATTTACAGCTCAGTGATCAAAAGGGCAAAACCCTAGATACTTTGTCCAGGTTCTCTTCGAGAGGCAGGAATCATTTCTGCAGCCCAGGGCAGGGGAATTGAACTAGGTGATGCACAAGCTGACTTCTTCCTCAAGCTCACCACTAGAACTGGGGCCCAGCAAGTCACTGGCCGGACACTTGGGTAGAAAAAGGTAGCCTGGAGTCCCTCAGCACTAGATTTGAACTCCCAAGGCTTGAGGAAATCTCTGGAACATCACCAACTGTTTAGATGATCTACATTCACTGATTCACACCTACCATTTTCAGATCTTTTTCCAGATTATTTTTTCCTTGTCACAAATCTCATGGGACAAAAAGAATACATAATAGCAGACCTGGATAATTTTTGGGTTTAGTGTGCCCTCCACCCTCTTTACAGAGCTCTGCACAGTTCCAAGCAGTTTGACTGCTCAAGCAAGTGGAGTGTTACCGCAGAGATGGTGCTGATAAAGAAAAGATGGACTAGTTTGGAAGCCAAGTTACTGCAGCCCCGTGTCAGCCTCAAAGCTCTTGCAAGGAGGGTGAAGTCTTTATGTATCATCAATAATTTATCAAAAGACATGCCAAATGGGAATGGAGGCCAGGGTGAAGAAGAAAAAAAATGGATACAAAATAGAAGCTGCCTCGGGCCCTTGAGATGTATGGATGGTGGGCGTACACAGGGTGGAGAGTCTCAGAGCTACATTTTACTCTTGTTTCAGACCCAAAACAATAGAAACATTACACATTTAAAAAAGAAAGAATGGGAAACAACAATGATGAGACTGAGAGCATGCAGTTAAACACACACAGATTAAAAAAAAAAGAAAGAAAGAAAACACACCACAATTGATTCAGAGGGTGGGGAGGGGAGGAGTAAGGGGATAGGGTCTCACAGACAATCATTAGATGGAGCGAGTGCCTGAAATCAGCTGCTACAGCAAAGTGCAACACAAGCACTTAAAGGAAAAATTGCCAGAACCAATCAGAAACCACCAGTCAGCAGAGAGACCAACAGCTGCATTTAACTTAGTAAAGAAATAAACTGGGGAGGGGGCAGAAAGAAAAAGAGAGAAAAACAGTAACAGCTACAAACAGGTCTCAGATAGAAAGAGCAGCAGAAAGAAGGGGCGGGAGAAAGAGAAGAGGATATGGTGCATTAATAAAAACCAGCCAAACTGGAGTTCAGTAACTCTGAGTAAGATGTGCAAGGGGAAATCACCATGAAGTCAGTAATCAAACAGCTCAGACTGCTACAAAACAATATGTACATCCAAAGTCCAGGCGGCATTACTCAACAGCATTGAAAATAAAAGGGGGAGAAGGGGAAGGAGGTGGGTGGGGACAACAAGTCAAATCACATTTCGTAGTGTTAATGTGAGATGGCAGATGGATTTTTTCTTTCTTAATATTTTTTTGTAATTTTAAGAAAAATTTTTTAAAAAAGAAAAAGAAAAAGCTTCTTCTCTAGCACTTTTGTTTCACTTACCGCCAACTCGTACCATCGCCAGCATTGTGTATAGTTACCATGGAAAGAGTGAGTCAAGTGAAGGGCCCTAAACGCTAAACCATCGGAAAGGGAAATAAAAAAAAAAAAAAAAAAAAAAAAAAAAAAAAAAAAAAAAAAAAAAAAAAAAAAACAAAAAAAAAAAAAAGGCAAAATATGCAGACATCTTACTCAAAAACGGTGGCTTTTTTGTTTCAATATTTGTACTTTTTGGTTTGTGGTTTTTGTTTTTTGTTTTTTTTTAAGAAAGAAGGAGAGAGGGATGATGCCAGTTAGCCTTCAATACAGTGGAACACCAAACTGGTCAACACCAGACATGCCCAACACATGGCCATGATGGCCAGCCAACATTAACCCTTCCCTCCCCAGTGGCGAGAGCTAGCAAACTTTTAGGATTAGCTTTCACCAAACCCATTCTTGACCATGGGCAGAGCAAGAACCCAGAAGTGTGTATAGCACAGCCCACTCGGGGCTGCTGCCCCACGTGTCCCCACCCCTCCCACAGGCATCATCTCACACTTGCATGGAGGAGAACTGGCCTCAGAGGAAAGAGAGCATACTGGCTGGCCCCCTGCTTTCTTTTTTGGACACGGTTAGAAGTTGGACAGTACTCTCTCAGTTAGTTTTTGTTCAGGCCTGGTAACAGGAAATCGGAGCCTCGCAAACTGAAGCAAAGGAAAAATCAAGACAGCAGAAGGGCAAAAATTTAGAGTGGGTGGGAATAAAACTTAATAAAAGAAAGAAAAAGGAAAAAAAACCCCAAAACAACAATAAAAATATTCTGTAAAGGGTGTAAACTTCTACACATTTCAGTGCAGGGAGGTGAAGGACACAGACACAAACACACGCACACACGAGACTGGGATCCAAATGTGAAATAAGTGAGGCAAGACACAAAAAGAAATCAAAAGAATAAATATAAAGAAGAAATTGAATTACTGAAGACATGCACCTCGATTTTACGGCCCTCTACCACGGTGCCGTGTAATTTCTCCCTGGCCCTGTCTGCATCAGCACTATTCTCGAAAGTTACGAACCCGAATCCCTGCATGCAGCGGGAGAAGGGGGGAAAACATGCACATCGTTATATATTGAAATACTGATCTCTAGGTAAATAGAGAAAAAATATCACAGTATGAAATCGACATCAGCACAACTCAGCAATAACCTCCTAGAGTCACATTGTTGGTTCATGCATGTTTCATAAATGAAAGAAATTAAAATCAATAAAAAAGGAACTGTAATCATAATAAGAATAATAAGAGTAATTAAAAAAAAAAAAAAAAGAAAACATAAAAGCAATTGAGGCCAGACCAAAAAAGAAGTACAAAGTTACTCGAGACAATTTTTGTTTTGGTTTGGTTTTTTGTTTAAAAACACTAAACTCTACTCTGGTATAGGCAAGCTGGGCAAGCCCAAGTAGGGCTCCTCTCCCCTCTGAATGAACACACAAATTTTCTGGGACCCCCATCAACCCCAGACACAGTACAGGATATCAACATTGAGCAGCACTTTATTCTCCTGAGAAACTGCTATGAGAGTGAGCAGCAATCTGAGTTCATGCCTGGCACCAGGAATTCTGCAAAGCTTTGGGCAAATCAAACACTGAACCTTGCTTTTCCCACCTGGAGAATGGAGACAATAATAATTACCTACCTTAGAACACTGTTGAGAGGAAGGGCTCTTTGTAAAGCACCTCTTGTAAGCTCTTCAGGGCACAGCTCATGCCTACTCCTAAGCCTGTAACTTCCCCAATGATACATGGGGCCCTGAAAGTAAGCAGGGCTTCTATGGGGCACCATAAAATAAGCATATTTAATGTGAAGGTTTACAGTATCACATAATGTAGTTTCAAAATATTCTTATCTCTGAGTACTGTGGTGGACTTGATTGTAAATCTAAACACCTAAATACTGATTCATTGGTCAAGGCAGGTTTTGTATGACACTGCTGACCCTCTGCGACCCATCTTACTCAGCTTTGTTCTGAGATGGCAACCTCTGCGCTATGGATAGCAAGAGATCTCTGCCTAGTTAGAATATGAAATTTCCAGAAAAATTGACATGCCCTGCTTGGAGCAACCACAAAGGCTCAAGGACTGCCAAAATGTCACTTTAGTTAGACAAATTCAGGTTTACCACACCCAGGAAGGCACAAGCAACACAGGCCTGTCCTACACATGCTTGTGCTACTGCCAGCTCATGCAGTGGTATAATAGGGCAGGGTAAGAGACCATGCTTCCTTCCACAGAGATGAGTGCACTGACATTAAGAGAGAGCCAACATGACAAAGTGAATTAGGATTTTAACTAGGAACAAATGGCATTTTAATACAGACAACTGTGATGAGATACTATTCATGCCATTAGAGAGAGTGGACCCAAACAAAAAGCATTGCTGCATTCTGCTTTCAGGACATCTTAACAACAGCAATAACCGGCTCCTGTGGTTTGGTATAAAGCAAATACAGCTTTAATGTACAGAGAGTAATCTCCACTGGCTCCAGTACCCTCAGGAGCAGAACAAAGCTTATATCTGATGCAATGGAAACTCCCTCCCAATGTTAACTGAAGAGCGAGGTGATGAGAGTGATCTACAGCTATGCCTGTCAGGGAAGGGGCATGCAAGCCAGGCAACCTCCTTCATGCACCTTGGGGTCAGCATGTATTTGGACTGGACAGCCCAAAAAACAGATAGCATCTTGATTTCTAAGAATTGTTAGCAATGAGACACAAGCAAGCCATTATTCAAGTGCTTTTTAAAGGTCTTTACAATATTAATCTCGAACAGCCCAAGCTGTTTAAGTGACAAGCTGGCTTTTATCATCCATAACTAGGTTTCCAGCACAAAACTCCTACAAATTCATAAAATGCAGGATGGTGGTTGTTGGTTTTTTGGGGGGGGGAGGTTTACTTTTTTTTTCCTCCCCCCGAACAGAAATAATGAAGGCTCTTAGCCAGTACTGCAATGCTGAGATCAACAAAAGCACTCCTTTGGGCTCCAACCCAATAATCTAAAGCGTCAGATAATTTAATTTCTCCAGCTATAAATAAAGAGCTATATAAATAACAAACTGATGCCTTTTTCAGAACAGCATAGAAGTTCCCTGTTTAAATGAATTAAATTCAGAGCTACAAGACATAGGGGCTAATAAAACAGCCCAACTGCATATAACTCAAATATGTTGCAGAGAACTGAGGGGGGTACAAGGGGTGTAATAGCACAGCTGATTATGAAGGAATAGGGTATTGTGCCTGCTTTAAAGAGCCCCAACAGAGAAAGGTAAGCCTGAGAAATAGACCTCTGGTTCTGTAAAATGGGGAAAAAACATCCTTTAAAGGCTGGAGGAGGAGGGGAGGTAAGGACTGCAACAGGAATCTCTATTTCCCTCTTCTCTTTTTGCATTAAAATTTCTGTTTGTTCTAGACAAGCCTGTGGAGACTGAATGAAATTTATGTCTTCAGTGATGATGTGAACTGAAAGCTGGAGTGCAGATGGAAAGTAATTTTTTAGACATTAATCTGTGCAGGCTAGAACCAAACTAAGACTATTTTAATTCACATCTGTTTGCAATTAGTAAAGTCTGTATGGGATTTTTAAAAACTACATCATTAAATATCTTTAAACTGAGTAGGAATTTTCAGTATTTTTATTAAGTTAACTCAAGGTAGCATACGATCCACATGCAGAATATAATTAACAATGCGAATTAAACCAGAATTAATCTGATTCAGAACAACATAACTAATTAACCATACTTTATTGACAGATCAGCCCTGAGCTTGTGCAACTCTTTGTTGAGCACCATTTAATGTCAATGCTGAATTAATGCTTTACATAGTTGACTATGGCAGTTAGTATTTGTGTCCTCTTGGTTTGTCATATTAATGCTGCTCTTAGACATTCAAATTTTCATCAGGAAAAACAGGTGAGCCACACTTGACATTTTTGTTACTTCTAAGTTTAAAAACTAGCAATTAGATATATATACACACACATTTTTGAAATGGGAGAGAAAAAAGAACATACATATATTTTTTATTCCTTCTCACAGATGACCTGTAAAGAATAGGGATTAATTTGTACCTAAATACATATGCAACAATCAGTTTTCAGTTTTCCCTCAGCAAGGTTGTCTTGACCTTAAAGAAAAAAAAAGAAACAAAGCAAGAAAAAAAAGATGGGGCAGGTATCCAATATTTACTATCTTAGCTTTATAGAGGGTGCTGGATTGCTCCACAGTAATAGGTATGGAGCCAGAGGAAGGGAATATCCTGGATGAAAAAAATACTTAGGTTTTCTAAAATTTAGATTATACACATAGTTTGATTTTTAATAATGTTGTTATGATAACAAGGCTGAAATTTTCAACAATTCCTCCCCACCAGCAACTGCCATGAACTCCTCCCATGCAGAAAATAAGTTTAACCCAGTGAACACTAAATTCCAATAAACATTTTTAGGAGTGGTGAGTAATTTGCAGTACCAGACTAACCCCTTTTTACCCAACAGTTTATTGAAAAGGCCTGAAGAGACCGAGTAACTGTCACCCTTTTAGTCTGGCCTCAGATTCTGCAATAAATAACAAGCAACATGATGAGCAGTGAAAAAAAATAATAAATGTATATATATATAGAGTATTTGAACGTTTCCATCTCTGAAGAATGAGAAAGAAAATTTACCATGTAACCGTAAAGGGAGAAATCAAAACCAGACGGTTCTCCTGGGTGTGGCCAGAACACAGAAATTAAACAAAAAACAACAACAAAAATAAAATAAAGTAAAACAAAAAAAAATAAAACCAAAGAAAACTAAACAGAGCCCCTTGAAATCCATGCATTGTTAACCCTTCGTTCGTCATGGAGTTTAAACCAGTCACCTCAGCAGCAGCGTCTTTGCCTTGTACCACTGGAGCACGCAGCCAGCAACCAGCCTTGCTGTCATCTGCTGCTGTGCTTGTTTCTAACCAAGTTTTTTTCTTTACTTTTTTGGTTTTCCCCCTTATTTCCATAATAAACTTTTAGAAGCCTGAAAAAATTTGCCAAAGAGGCAGCAGTTTAGGCTGCCTGTTTCCAAGGCATTTGGAAAGAGCAGGAGGGTTTCAGCTACAATCCACCTGAGATGAGCAGGACTGAGCACACCGACAGCAACACAGCACAAAACCCAGAAACAAATTATTGAAGTCACATACACAAATGCACCCTTCAAGTTGGTGAAAGCATCTTTGTAAACCAGCTGCCACCATTTCAGCAGCTCTTCCAGCTCCTCCAGCCCCCATGCCACATTTTGCATTAAGGCACATACACGTGTAGAACCTGTCTGTGTACCTGTCCAATCTGGTGAGCCAGATGCAGAAATTAACCTGACTAAAAAAAAATGTAAGCGTATCTTCAAAAAAACCTGCAGGGCTATTTTTAAGCTCTGTTATTTCCACAAGTCAGCTTGAGCTGTTCCACTGCCAATCCCTGCTGCAAAACAGCAGAGGGGGCAGAGGCCAGCAGCGAGCAGTGGAAGCCCAGCCTGCACTGCTGGGCAGCGAGAACCTGGGGCTTCAGAGCAGCTCCAACCAGCTCAGGACAGGGGCTTCACAGCCCCAGTCATCCCCAGGTGTGTGCTGCTCCTCCTCCCTTCAACTGATCCTAGATCTCACTGCATGGTCTGTGAGTTCAGGCTGAAGTGGCTGAAGAGAAGCTCATTTCTCTCCCTGCTGCATCAGTGTCTTGCTGATTTAGCACCTAGATCCAGCTTCCTACATAGTGAAATGAGCACTGCTGGAAAAGCACTCCCACAGGAGCAGTAGATCCATGAAACCATAAACTTCAGCCTGAAATTCAAGTTAAAATAAATCAGTTCAGTGTATGGACTAACTGATCTCTTTAGTTCAGTATTGCAGACTCCAAGGCATGAAGCCACTGAACTAGGATAAAGGAACACTGCTCATGGCTCCTTCGTGCCACTGGCATCCTGAAGGGATTTGGTGACCTGAGAAAGTGACGCTGGTCACCAGTACTTAATTTGTTTTTGAACCTCATTGTATTAATAACACTGTTTGTATTTCTGGCTCAACTGATGAAATCTGAACAAAAATTATAAAAATAGAATTAAAACAAGAGTTCTAATCCATTTTATGTAATAAGGGGCTTTCCACTGAGTGGAAACTAGGTCCAGAACAAGAGTGGCTCAACTCAAAGCACCTAATCCACTTAAAGAAGAAATAAATGTACATGCAAACTTTGAATCTTTATGACACCATTATCAAAACCTATATTCACATTCTTATCTTAACCTACAGTTAACTGCAAACTTAAAAATCCACACTGTTTCCACACAAGTTTTTAGTTAGCATAGGTTTGCTTACATAAATCCAAACACCGACAGATGCAATTTCTCTCGTAACCCACTATACAACTAATTTTTGAAATAAATATGAAGCACTTCTAGGCACTATAGTCCTATACAAGAACTTGGAGATCTGGGTCTCCCAAATGGAAATCAGTCAGGGACATAAACTTACAGTATCCTGAAACCATGAGCTCCTCTGCACTAATATGAACTCTTACCATGTAAAAAATTTTAAAAACGCCAAAAACCCGCTCCCTATTCAGCCAAGATTTTGCTGTGTGCTTATGCACTCCTGGTCTCTGAATGTCATTGAGGGCACATCTTGGAATGCCACACACTACACAGCTGGTGAGCAAAGAGCTTGGATTCCCTTCCCCTGCAGTTTTACAAATGCCACAGGGTACTCATTACACAGGCAGACTGCATTAATTCTGCAAATATGTCCACTTGTTCGATTCAGCACAATAGTGGCAAAATACGCATCTAGAGGATGCATCTCCACTAACAAAAGGAGCAGGAATCCTCTCAACTTCCTCTGGAGGTGTTTTGTTCACGGTTCAGTGAAGCACATGGTAAACTGCAACCATGGGCAGAATGCTATTTAAAGGCACTTATACCAGTCAGAGCTAGAAATGTAATGGTAAACAGGATAAATTAAACAAACAGCTAGTTTCCTGGAAGCAAGCAAAAAAATCCAAATGCAACAAGGGAAGACTGACATCATTCTATTAAACAAGAGAAAACAAAAAGTAGTTCAAGGAATGCTTAAAGTTTTTATCTTGTTTCTCACACACAGCAAAGCAGTATCAGTGTGAGGTCTACCAGGGCCCATATATTCCTACCAAACAGACTGAATCTGGGAAGAAAGTGAGTTACAAAACAAGAATTCACATTGCTTTGAGAGAAGAACCAGCAAAACTCATTAACTGCCTCCTATGCTGCTGTGATAGAGAAAGTCAACAAATCCCATTTCTGAAAGAACCTGAGGTGAGAGGTGGCTGTGATGGACACACCCAGCTCTCTCTTTGGTCACCAAACTTTGTAAGTACACAGAGATCTTCAAGATGCAGATAGTTTGATAGAGCTCCCCCAGGCTGTCAAAGAAAACTGCCTGGTCATCTCAGGTGGATTCAAAATGAAGAATGCTACCTGAACACTTCCTCCAGTCCCTCCTACTGACCAGCACTGGAGCGATCCCAGCAGAGTTCTCCCACCACAGCTCGGCAGGGACAAAGCGCTGCTCAACCCCATTGTACACCAGGTGGGGGCAAACCCAGGGCAGTTTGGGATTTACCACTGTACCTTTAAAATATTTACAAAACATATACACAAAACACTACAACCCTTAGGAACCCAGGGAAGGGAAGGGAGCATTGAGAACACAGCACAAGGCAGGCAGCAGGAGCATCTGCTTTCGGATTCCCAAGAGAGAGGAGGAGAAGAAGAGAGAGAGGTTTCATATCATTAGATTAGAATGGAAACCACAGGGCAGGAAAATGCATTCAAATTTTTTTCCTAAGGTGGAGGAAGAACCCAAGAGTGAGTGAGTGGCCTCCAGAAAGATCCATTTCCTTTGCTTCACCATCAGATCACCAAACTGTTGTTTTTCCATTATTATGTGAATACCAGGTGCTTCGTGCAGCTACACCCCACTCAAACACTGGGGCCTCCCATTTTCATGCTAAGCAGGAAGAATCTTGCATTCTTTTTAAAACAGGAATTATTTTGGGTGAGAAGGATGCAAAGATACCATGAAATAACTCTTTGGCTGTTTTCTCATTCTGTTCAGATTCTGGACATCCCTCAATACAGGCTACCAGTTTTGTAACTGCTTTTTGCTGCAAGACAACAAAAAAGCAGTAGAAAACTGCATGGTTAAGACTAGAAGAACATTTCTGGTTTAGTTTTTTTTTTTTTTTTCAAATATTTCTTAAGAGTTAGGGTAACATTCATCAAGGAACTCTTCAGCAGTAATTTTTGTTTTAACTGAAAACCAGAAGCCTTGGGCTTTAGCAACAGCACAAGAAGGTACTTTTCATAGTCATAAATCAAGTCTTCATGGAAAAGCCTTCAATGTCAATGTTGCCTAGAAGGGAAAGGGCAGCCGTGGGCGTTTAATACACAGGGCTGTAGGGATGGGAGAGAGAGAGTGAAGTTCATGTGTGAAGAGGAAAACACTGCTCTGGAAAGCACAGGCGGTGAGATATAAAGAACATTTTGCCAGGCCAGTTATTTTTGTTCTTTCTTTTGCAATTATATCTGAACAAGTAGGGATTTGATAGAGGCCAGAGGCCATTCTCAAAACCAAACAATAATGACTAAAATCAAGAGTAATTCACTGGTAGCTTTGGCCTATAAATATCAAAAGAACAGTAGAGAGCAGAATAAATATTTACAAATTCAGCACAGCTGATTGTTTTGGTAAAGCATATGGATTTTTAACCATGCAGGGAAGTAAAACTCTAACTAAACCATATAGACATTTACTTATTCAGACCGCCTTGTTAAAAAACAAAACAAAAGAGAACCATGGTATTAAGCAGAAACAGAGCATGAGGGGAAAGGGCTAAAACTCATGTCTTTTGTATACAGATGAATGGCTTTCTGGTTTCCAGATAATACAGGACTGAAGAATTTCAGAATGCATCTTGGGCAACATAGATGGAAATTTGCAGAGGGCTCTGAACATGAACGTATCCCAGAATGTAAGTTGAAGCAAAGAGGCCTCCATAAAAACTGTGGACCTCAAATCCAAGCAAAAGGCATAGACTCTAAACCAAAACTGCTTAGCTGAATTGCAACTTCAAAACTTTTTGTGTGCATGCACACATGTGCACACACGTGTGTGTGAGGAGGGAAATTTTGTTTTAATTGAAAATGGGAATCTTAGCATTGATTAAGTCAAGCAGAGTATAGACATGCACTGTGCAAGCTTCCCCCATAGAGCTTTGGCAATGCACCTCGCTCCTGACCTGCAAAACTCCCTGCTATTCCAGTGCTGAACCTCCTGGGCAGAGAGAGAATCACAGCAATTTGTCATTGTGGTGATACGGGTTACGTGATGAGAACCAATTGCCAATTAGGACAGAGATCACTGAATCTCTCTGCAGCTGACCTGAGCAACATTTGAAATCTCATCTCCAGAGATATAAATTACCATTAACCCTCAACAAAACCTGCCTATTAATATATCTGTAAGAATAAAATAGGAGTGTGAATGCAAATTCTGTGGGGGAGGTCCACATGGGGCAGGGCAAGTGGAATGAGGATGCTTATATTAAAGCATCAAATATCTCAAACATGAAAGGTCAGTATCTCAGAAGTGCCAAGTAAGTCTGCAAAACAGAGTAAATAAAATCCTTTCACATATGAGATATGACAGTTTTTCTACAGAAGTATTTTAATGCAATGAAAATGGCAGGGATGGGGGTGAGTTTAGCTTTTGCTTTTACAGTTTCCCATCACACAAAGCTGTTTTACCTTATTCTGCCTTCCTCACAGGGCAGCCATTGCCAATGCAATGGGAATGGGTTGGTATGAAGGCTCAGCTGACTGAGTCCCTGTTTGTTCAAAAGGCTGGGGAACCTGATCCCACAGACAGACAGGAGTGTCTCTGAGCATTTGTACATGCTGCCCAGAAATGACCATGCTCAGACTCTCAAGTCAGAGGGAACAGGAGACAGTCCCCAAAATAGCTTTTCCCTTCCCCCATCACTGTAATTCCTGCTGATCTCTACAGAATATGTTCTCTAGGCAATGAACTGCCTTTTACTCTGCAATCAAAACAAGAGAAGCGAGTACAGAAGCAGGACTTACCTTCGAGCCACGCTCATTAAAGATTATCTCTACATCAAGGATTTTGCCGAATTGCTGCAGAGAGACAAGGAGGAAAAAAAAAAAAAAAAGATTTATTTTTGGTGGTATATTTTTCCTACCTTTTGCAGGGGCTGGCTTTGTGCAAGAAGGTAGGTGAGAATATTTCCATTTCTAGCATACAGACAAAGGCATAAAATTCCAGTGACGGGACCCAATTCTCCTGGGTTAAGACATGCAAATTGTCTTGGTCACAAAGTCCAGGTTTTCTCACAAAAGTCTAAATTAAGAAAAACAATCTCCAGAAGAGTTTTAGGGATTTGAGGAAGCTCATCTTTCCCCTGCTAATCTAAACAGTTCTTCCTTCCCTCATTCTACTATTTCATCTAAGACATGGTTCTACGATTTAATCTTAGATATCCAACAACATTTCTCACATATAAATCAGCATTCCAGCTTCCTCCTGAAGTGGGTATCATAAAGAGAAACTTAACAGTGATGTTTCTCTGGAAGGGATAGTAACATAAGACTCCCAGCCTCAGAGATTTTAAACACTAAAGCTTCTTTCCTTCCCTTTATCTTCCAAAACTCCAAGCCTTCAAAAGAATTGAGGGCAGATTCAGAAACCATGAAAATGAAAAATTCCCAACAGTTTGTTTTTCAGAAAAAGATCATTCAGCTTCACCCTGTGATATATAGTAGGTGGTCAACAACCTATGCAAGCTTATCACATGTAAGAGAATTCTGACATTTGCCTCAGCCTGGAGACCCCAAAGAGAGCTCTGCACTGAAAGGGTTCCAAGGAGCTCCCTATTTAGCACAGAAGGAGATTTGGAACCATTTGTGGGTTACATCTTTCACCTTGCTAGGAACATATTAAAATATTTCACTGAAGCAGCCAGACTCAAAACAGTAGCCTAGCGGTAAAAGTATCACCACTTCAACAGAGGCCAACAGTGCTCTGTCCTCCAGAAGTGTCAATGCTCTATTTCCAAACTGGGAGTCTGCTCTCTAGAAAGACAGGTCTAGGTGTCATTTTTAGGAGTATGTATATGGAGTAGTCGTCATTCTAGAGACACACACACACATACTCAACTCAGACAAATGCCACATGAAGTTTTCCTATCCCATTATTTAGGAAAGCTTCCATTAACATGGTTTTGATTTAAGTTTGATAGCAAATGAAGGAAGGATCAACAAGAAAATAAAGGATGGTTTCACGGTTAAAAAAGATGATGAAGGCAAGGTCCAGGCACTGGGACACACTTTCCCTTTTGCCCAGCATTCTTAAAATAGTATTTGCCCCCTTTTTTTTTTTTTTAATTTAACAGTTGCATTCAGAGTCAAATGAGTATAATACTGATTTTGTGGGTGCCCCTCTTGAAAGGCTTGTGGCCAGATTTGAAAACCAGGAGTATTTACAGCAGAGAGCCATGATGGTTGAGGAGAGGCTCTGAATATGTTAAACAACAAAAAGTTGCAGAGTCCCTTGAACAAGTATTCCACAACTGTCTGCAATCAAACAAAACACAACAATTTTAGCTGTAGTTTCTGTCTGCTTGCCTTCCCCATTCTTAAAAATGAGATCTTGGTTCACAGATGTTGTTTTTACTGTTCTATTGTTTAAGGACAATACTTGATCCTCTATTCATCCCAAGAACAATTGAATTCACAACATCCTACATTACACAAGTTTGAATAATGCTAATGTAAACATGCATCTTCCTTGAAACCTCAACATCTCAACAGCTTAGGCTTGATCCATGCTGGTTCCTCTTTTGACCGCTTCTCTGCCAATCACAGCTAAAATACGTTTTCTATTTCTATCCCACGCTTGGTGTGGGCTTGTCAATAAAGGAGATTAACTGTTGATTGCTTTTTGTTGTCTTTGTTGCATACAGCTTTGGTACTGCCATGAAAGGAATCAGTCATGATTGTCATGATTGCTTTCTTGGTAGACTATCTCAGCATCGTTACATGAGTGGGGCTGAACCAATTTAGCAGCTTGTGGCTGCTGAAGGGCTGTCCCTGCTCCTTTGTCCTTCCTTGTCTGGTCTCACCAGCCTTCCAGAGGTGGCCTCGGTTTTCATTCTCACCTGCAGATAAACAGATACAGCTCAGCAATCCTGCGAAAACCTAGCCCAAAAAAGGAATACATACAAAGATTCTGACAATTTACTGATCTGAAGTGGCTTGAAGGGTCAGTGAGCATTACGGCTCAAAGAAGTAAAAGGAAGCGGAAAGCAGCACACCCTGCCCAAGAGCAGGATCTATCCCCTCTGAGATCAGCTCAGCTGCCTAGCCTTGCCACACACACTGAAACAGTCAGCCTCTCCATAAATGCAAATACCAAAAATTATTTTCAGAATCTTCAAAGCCATCAAAAAACCACCATTTCCTACCTCATTAGAATCATCTTGAAAGAGAACAAACTGTGCGGCTTCTGGTGCACAATTACGCAGTGCCATCCTCCCCTTTCTGCGCAGCCGGCTGGGCCTGGCTCCTGGGGCGCTGCTGCCAGCCCCACTGGGCTGAGCTCCCCGCACAGGGCTCCTGCACCGATGGGAAACCCTGTCCTGTGCCTTTCACTTCCCGTGGCTGACAGAACGCCAGCAGAGACACTGAATACGAGAGGTCTGACCTGGCTGTACAAGAGCTGGCATGGCCCTCCCTGCCTATGGTTTGATGGAGGTACATTGTTTCCTAGATAACAGAATTAAGAGCCTGTGGACGCAGCAAACACAAGCTTGACATCTACTGCAATGGGCTACATCCACCCATGCAAACCGCCCCGATCTCTTTTCTACCCAGGAGCTGTGAGTGTTTGAAGAGGCAAGAGGGAAGGACCTCCTTGGGAGAGAAGAGCAGAGACAATGAGGGCTGACTGCTGAATGGAGGTTTGCTGGGGAGGGGTTTCCTGCTCCATGAAATTCCCTGAACTAAAGCAGCGCTGTGAGACAGAAGGATGTGTGCTGGGCTCTTCAAGGCTCTGCTGCAGCCATTGCCACAGCTCCTAACACGACGTTTCTTGCCCCCACTGCGGCAATGGTTACAGCAGGTCCTAGCACTGGAAGGCACTTTTTTTTGGTAGCATGCCAGAATTTTCCTGAAAAATGAAAGCAGGAAAAAAAGAACTAGTTCATTTTAACAGTTTATAACTCCTTCAAAGCTGAATCTAATTTAGTGGAACATAAAAAGGCACTTTGTTCCCCAATGGCGCTTCGCCTACCAAATGTCAACAGTCTATCGCTAACAATCGAAGTTTTAAGAGCTCCTTAGTGAAAGGTCACCATTTTTGTATGGGAAATGCTAGGCCATCTAAATACAAGGGTCAACACCAAATGCCCTCATAATAATTTTTTTTAACATCATGTATATACAGGCATGTTTGTATTTTTCAAAAGACACAGGGACTGGCCAAATAAAACAAAGCCCATGCTTAAGTCATCCACGAGGACTAACCCTCTAATCTCTAACCTTGAAGACATGAATCACTGTGCTCACAGACTTGATCGGCTCACTCAGTGATTACCAGGAACTTCTACTTAGAACTCTGCACAGTCTCTGGAGAAGGTATTGCAGGACTACCCATCTCCAATGCTCCCCACCACGATTTAGAAAGCTTACTATGTGACCAAGAGGCCAGCATTCCCTACCTTGTCAGGTCGTGCAAGAAGCCACCTCCATGAACTGCTCACACATGCCATGTGATGGGAAGATACACACACACATGCTATTTCAGTCATGCCATTGTGTAGGAGCTACAGAATCTAGTTTTATCTTAATGGTCTCTTCCCTGGAGTGAACTTGACAAGCTTTCAGTTATTTTTAGCAAAGCAGGTAAATAAGAATCAGACCCTCTACAATGGTAGCAGGGAGTGTTGTAAGTAACCGTTTTCAAGAGGCACAAAGATATGAACAATCAGGAGTTATGACCAGAAACCAATCTTCTTGCTTGAACAATCTACCTTATCATAGATGCAAGGGCATTGTGCAAGGAAAGATATGCATGCTGTGTGTTTCTCTTCACACAGATGTCATGAAGGCAACAGATTTTTCCAGCTGAGGCCATAGCTACATTAAACATAATAAATTTGAGAGATCTGGCACCATAAAGCTTTTGTCTTCCAATGCACTGACAATTTGGTAGGGCCCCTCCTATATGCTTTGTTCCAGCTGGGCCTGACTTCTATCTCTGTCTAGAGCTTTAAAAATCAGCTCCAAAATGTGCCAGACAAATAACTTAATCCTAAAGATGCAAACAACAGGGAGTACAAAGCAAATTCTCTAGAAATCATGGAACAACAAAAGATAATGAGAGAACTCTGTATGTCCAAGCAGTTTCATTAGCCCTACAAAATTCACTTAGACATGAGCCTAATGAGCTATCCAAACTTCAAAGGTGTCAAATAATCCATTCTTAAAGATGGTCAACGTGCAAAATAGCCAAGAAACCAACATCCTGTGCAGGAAACCATGAGGTACATGAGCAAGAGCATTTTATAAGCAGGATAGATGCATGCTACAAAGAGAGTCCTTTCCCAAGGTCCCAGCTCCATGGGATATACTTTCAGCTGAGCACAACTGGCTCCATCATAGTCTGTATTAGTCAGTGCTTAGTTATGGCAGCATGGGGTCTGCCAGAAGTACACTGTCAGCACACCAACTCCCTCACCCAAAGCTGAGTCACATCTCTTCAAGCAATAGGGCCAACCCTGGTCAGCCGAGCTACACCACTTTGCTTTGCTGACAGGAAGGTGGAAGCATCAAGGGTTTATAAACCAGAGCACTACCACAGTTTACCAAGTGAACATATAATGAACAAGCACCAAGCAGCCCTTAATAGGGTTGTGCTGTTGCCCAACAAAACATGTTTTCTGAGAAACCAAACTTTAACAGGAAGCCACACAGAGTGCAGATTTCTAAAAGGATTTACAGACCACAGCCATCACAGAAAAAAAAAAAACAAACCAAACCAAACCATGTGACAAACAGTTTCTCAGTGATTAGTTGTTCTCTAAATCCCAAATAAAAGATTTTTACAGGAAACAGTGAGATGGAGATGAAACTACCACAGGGCTCCACCCAGAGTTCTTAACACCAGTCTAGCTTCCAGGTCTACACTTCCAGCTCCTTGTTCCTGCTTTGTGCCATTCCCCAGAGGTGTGACTGCAGTGTAACCTGGTACTGATGCTGCAGAAAAGGTACTTGGACCTATGCCCACAAAAGCAGCATACATTCCAAAATCAATTTGAGAGTACTTAGCATGTAGACTGAATCCATATGAAACTAGGTCAATAAAAGACAACTCCATGTAATTTTACCCAGGCCTTTTATCCAATTAAATCCAGCTACAGCACAGCACTGTTTAGTAAATGACATTCAGCACAGTCTTGCTGCAGATGCTCCTAGTAACTCATAACAAAATCAAAAAAAATCTTAGATAAATGTATGACCCAGTCATCGCTGCCTTCCAGCAGAGAGCCAGTATAGAAGCTGATAGCAGAGAGCTTTCTCAGAGCAAGACAGACAGTACAAGAGCTGCTGGCAGCTGCAGGGGCACAAGCACCCCTGCACACCATGGCCATGCAGAAAAAGCACAATGTTCAAGTAGCACTGAGCACACAAGTCCTTTTTGAAACGTGGTTTCAGAAAACACCCAGGTGAAACACATCGATATACTCAGCAGCACCTGTTGTAACTCTAACCAACACCAGCAAGAACAAAGTCTTGCCCTGTGACAGGGGTCACTGTCATCACAGGGAGAGCTTGGAAACAAGAAAAGCCACAGAGAGACCACTTTGTGCCAGAATATATGCTCTCCAATACTGGCAGATGGGACTTGTTACATGCAATAGGTGGCCAGTAGTACCAGGAAATGAAAAACCTAAAATACATCTTGATATCCAGAAGACAGGATCTCCTCCTTCAGGTGTCCAATCCACTCAGAAAGCAGAGTCCCCTTTAGCAAGTGTGCTGTTGCTGTACTTTGGGCCCCAGTGCATCAACACCTGCAGGCCAGAGTTTCTTGTTCTGTATTATTACCTATATACCTTACCACTTAAACAAGTAATTCTTTCCACTGCCAATACTTGTATATTGCTAATTATTTCTGTGTTTCAATTTATTTACTGGCAAATACAGACTTAAAATTCTACCAAATTCTTGCTAACAAAGAGCTGTAGTCTAATTTGTTATTGCTTTAGCCTCAAACTATAGGCTCACGGGTGTGTTTTCCACTCTTGACACTAGAATGAAGTTGGATGAGAAATTATATCCACCAGGATATTTTAGGAAGTGCAAAGTGACAAAATGTTTCCTCTGAGGCCAAGATTTGGGGGCTGCAAGAGCTTTCAAAAGTATCTGAGCTTGCAGAACTTTGTTGCTTGGGTTATACAAAGCAATGGTCTACTACAAACATACATCATAAAGAACGTTACAGTAGAGATATGAGTTACGCTTAGAGAAGGAAAAGGATAACATGACCTGCCTTAATGTCATCCATTTCCAATGTAAAAAAAACATGGCTACCATTCTGTCACCTGTAATAAGTGACATTAATAACTTCATTAACTGAAATTAATTAAATGGGACATAATAGTCACCTTTATAGAAAACATCTATGGGTTATTACTGCTGTAGCTGATAACACACAAGCCCCTTTATCAATTGGGCTGATTATGCTCCCTAGCGGAAAGAGCTAACAGTCTACAAGCAGTAGCTATGGATTGAGCAACTTTTAAAAGAAGCAGGGTCTCCATCTGAAGCCAGAGTCTGCAAAAATTCACAGCCGGTACTGTGCTAACCCACCTTCATCTGCAACCCTCACCAACACAGTCCCTGTTTTTATCTTACACTTCACCGAAGAGCATTTCACCACAGTAAATTCTGAGAAACATCAATTCTGACTACTCCTACTGTCGCTCTCACAACAGGTAAGAAAGGTTTTGTGCAATGTTCATCCATATGAACTACCAAAACAATCTATTTGCTTGTTGTTGTGGAGACAATTCAAGATTCAGTTTGGGAACAGAAGGATCTTCCTCTTGTAGGCTGCCCAACCCTGCCCCTACCTTCAGGGAGACTCTGAAGTCCATCCAACTCAAAAGTCCAGAAATGACCAGACTATCCCAGCCCATTTTAGACTGGGAGGAGAATTGCTTCTCGAAGCACAAGAGGGAAGGGCTGAAGCTACAAGCCATGAGATGCAAGCACAGACACTATCACAGCACAAAGCTGAAAGGACTAGAAATATGTTGAGGGGAAACATCAACTTTTCTTCTGCATACACAGTCCAGAAAGGAAGGGAACATCCTATCACCAGTGTAGGAGAACACGACTGCCATCACGTCAGAGTCCTTGCTCACATTAGCCAAAGAATGTCCCTCAGAAAATGGAGAGCAAGATTTTGAAAAAAGAGTTGCTAATTTGTTTTTAACACTGAAGGCAACTCTTCTTCTCCCTGGTAAGCTTTTCGATTGTTCAAGTAAGCCTCAATGACTATGAATTTTTTTCTGATTTCAAGGGTAATTGTGTTAAATCTCAGCTTCCAACTGGAAAAATCTTATGACTTAAACAAGACCTAAACCCCTTGTTATAAACATTTGTATAGAAATGACTTATCTCCTAACATCTCTTTTTAATAAGCTGAGTAAATAATGTACCTAATACCTTACCAAGTTAAAAAAATCACTCACTTTCCAAGTCCTAGTTTATTTATTTTGGTCTTAAACTGATCTCAGAACCAAATAAAATTATACAGTCACAGTCTTTTCAATTTAGAACACGAGTAAGATCACATCCCTCCTTCAACCTGATAACCCCTTTGAATTATTGAAGCAACTATCTTCAACAATCATTAGTACTCTCCCAAATCAGTGTTTTCCAAAGAAAGTTTTCCATCTTAGGAGCACAGACTGGTTCCCACATACTTAGTACTCTGCAATGAGCTGCATCAAACACGTTTTTGTTGTATTTATCATCAGTCAACCAGATATTTCTACTCATTCTCTAACAGTAACCTTATCTGTCTCCTTCCTCCTCCTCCTCAAATAATTTTCTAACTGCAAACCTTACTGGCAAGGTTTTAATAGTGCCATCCCCATGGGCTGATACAGATACCAAACAAGACAGCGGTGGAAACAGATCCCTGGGGAAACCCACAATAGAAACAGTCTTGATCACAGCTATCTCCCAAGTAACTACTACTTTTTATTATCTATCATTAAAGAGGTTTTTAATCCCTCTAATGTGTGTTGTGTTAGAGATAAGTATTATTTTTCTTAAAAATTGGTCACTTGGACAAATTCAATTGGTTGAGCAATGTTTCACTATATCAGTATTGCTTTGTACAATCTTGTCAAAACAGACAAGACAGCATTTGTCTGCAAAGATGTGTATTACAAAGTTCTGCTAAATAGATACTAACATGTTGGTTTTTTTCAGATTCTAATAGGCTTCTTTAAAATGTTCCAAAATTATTTTTATCTTGGATCAACATACAGATAGATAGTTCTTAGCTCTTTGGGTCATCCCTTTCAGGTTTTTTCAACAGTGAATCTTGGTGGGCAGTGTTCCACCCTCCTGCAACTCTCCTAGCTTACAAGAATTGGATAAAAATTAGTATTAATGAATAATGGAGCTCCTTCCTTTGGCTATTATCATTGGACATACCTTATCTAGATGTGCTGTTTTTTAAATATTAGTGAGCACTGCCTCATCCTCCTCTTATTAATTATGTAGAAAACCAGATGAGGTAAAAAATACCCCCTCTTAAATTCTAAACACAATCAGTTGGGGGTTGTTTTTGCCCTGTTTGATTTTTTGTTTTGCTGTTGTTCGTGGGGGTTTTCCCCAAAAATACACAACTATCTCACTACCTCCTGAGTTTATACTGTACCCATACATAGACCTTTTCTCTTTGCATGTAAAAAAATGGATGAGTTCTCTAAACTTAGGTCACCAGTATCTCCATGACTAGCATATTTCCTTTTTCACCTGCTTCTTTGCTTAAGTTTGCATCTATATTCACTGCTATTTACTTCCTCCTCCTTGCCTAAAGTGCGGAATGCTTTGAGTTTTATTACCACAGTTCCAGTGACTGTGGAATCGCCTTCCTGGCCATCAGTATGATGCTGCTGAATACTTTATGGCTTCCATTAATACTTCCCCTTTTAAAAGGTACCTTCCTGGGCAGTTATCCTGCCAATTGTTTAAACTCCAAGAAACAGACTATTCTAAAGCTCCTTACAGTGCTGCCTGATACCATATTCTGTTTGCACAAAGCAAATACAGACAAATAACAATCACCGGTACCTAGGCAACGGTGGGATTTCAGGTCAGCTATTAACTCTTCTTTATCTGCAAGAACAAGGTCAACTATTGATTTATTCCACATTGGTGCAGAACTGTGTGCATTAAAAAATGACCTACTCCTTCTAGAAGCTTTCTGGAAGTCTTTTTGTTGGCCTCATGCAATGTAAAGTAAATATCACCTGTTTTAAGCAGGCCGTATTATTTGCCTCCCTGTAAGATGCATATATATAAGGAAATGTTCGGTCTATTCCTGAGGATATCTCAAGGACCTGTTAGAAACACATTATGGCCGAGAGATGGTTGGAACCAAAATAATTTGAATTTGTTAAGAAATCTATGTTTGCAGCTCTGCCAAATGGTGCAGGTTTAGAAAGCGTTATGTAATATGTATTTAATCACACGTGGGACAACATGTCTCAAGTCCACCTCTACTCAAGTCTGGACAAAAGCATTAGATATTTTCTGTGCCCCAGGACTGGGCTGACCTCTCGCATGCTGTTCCATCCTTGAGGGGACTTCTTTACTCCCTCCCTACCATCACATTTATTTCTTCTTCCACGGCTTTACTGTCTACCCAATTTCTCTCTTTGTATAGTAGCTTGAGAAAATCACTCCAGGCAAGGATTTTGAGTCTCTCAGATATGACGTTGAGGAGATGTGACCTGACACACAGAAGGGAGAGGGAGAAGATGGGGGTTACAGGCTAGTCACAGCTGAAGACTCAGACAACCATGAGTCCCCTTTAGGAGAAAGGGTAGGTTTCAGTGAGTCACCCAAAGGAAAGCATCCTGATCCTGAAAAAGAAATAGGAGCAAGCAGGATTTAGAGAGCATGCTCTCCTGCTTGAGGCTATGAGCATGCTGAGAGAATCATGCATGAAAGAAAAATGAAGATGTGTGAGAATCATTCATTATTTCCTTGGCAAAGTAGCAAAGTTCTCTATTACAGAAAAATGACACATGGGGTGTTTTGTGTCCCAGAAGACGAACACTCTTTTGGCAGGCATAACTCACAGCAACCACAGGGCCAGGTGAACTACCAAAAGGTTTTACAAGGAATATATCATTTACCCAGTTAAAATCACATCAATGTGCTGGAACTTGAGATGGTGTTTGGAGAAAAAATAAGCATCAGAGGAACACCAGAAACCAATTCATATAGCATTATTCCCCATCCCTCCTATGCACAAAAAGGGCACCATATAGACCCAAAAAACGACAGGCAATCTTAAAGCAAGTAATTAGGGTGCATTTTCCTTAGGACAGCAGTTCATTTAAACTGCTTGGATGTCCCAACCTGCAAAGCATAGGCAAGAGTCACCAGAACAGGGGTGTCTTTGTCATTTCCATCTCATCTATGTCTCCCACACCGGGAGCACATGGCAAAAAAGCATCAAGGTGAGCAAGTGTGAAAAGGGATAGTTGTCAATTAAGTCCCAGGAGAAGAGACAGCAATGGGGAACAATTTATGTAAGTGATACAGCTCCCAGGAGAGGGGAGCATCCGTAGCACAGAGGACATGATAAATACAGATTGTAGCAGGTGGTCCAAGAACTGGCTGTGATTTCAGCAACCATTTGTCCAAACCGAACGGAATTGCCGACTGCACAGCCCTGCAACAGCAAAAAGCAAGCTAGAAAAACCACAAAAGCAGAGCGGAAGATGCAGCAATCACACATTGCCAGGAGACAAGTTTAATTCTGAAAACATTTCCACAGACATCAAGAGTATAACAATAATCTAGGGTATGAACAACATAGAAGCAAATCCAGGCTTCTTGCAACGGAATCACAGATCCATGGTTTTGCCTGGGAATTGACTCCAGAGGTAATTTAGTGCACACCCTGCTCACAGCAGGTATAATGAAACCTTTTTGGCCAGGCTGTGTCCAGTCAAGCCAGATACCTTCAAGGATGAAGTTCCACAACCCATCTGGGCAATGTGTTCCACTATTTAAGCACCCTCACAAAAAACCTAACATTTTCCCGGTATCTAATTGATAAATCAAAGGCAGAGAGGCCCTGCAAAGAGACCTAGACAAATTCGAGGGCTGGGCAATCACCAACCATATGAAGTTAACAAAGACAAGTGCCAGATTCTACACCTGGGACAGGGCAATCCTGGATGTACTGACAGATTGGAGATTGAGATGCTGCAGAACAGTGCTGCAGAAAGGGACTGGGGAGCCTGGTTGACAGAAAGTTGAGTATGATGAAAGGTCTGAAATTCACTCTTGTTGAGTATATTTACATTTCCCTCAGCCCATTTCTTCAGCCTGGCTGACTCTCTCAATAGCAGCCTTGCCTTTCTGCATTTTGACCACTGTTTTGTTCCTTTAGTACTGTCCAAGCTACAGACAGATAAGCCAAATCCTTCTCTCATTTGCAGCACTGAAGTCCATGAATTAGACACATTTACAATACTGCAACACTACTCTGCATGCAAGTGTGTGCCTTTCTGCATGCATACACACCCACACAGATGGCTCAGGAGATGCAACAATTGAAACAGAAATACTGCAGAATTTGGAGGAGCAGCTGCTATCAGTGAGGACCAAGGTATACACTCTAAGCCTAAGGTGACAAGAGCTTTGGGTTTTCCTGACTTCGATTATTTGGACTGCACCTTGAGAAGTCAGCAGCTGTTAACTTCATAAATAATAAATATTTCTGAAGACTTTAAAACATGCCATCAACCAAGGATCATCTTAAAATTATATCAACAAGCTGAATATCCCTGATGATGATGATATATAGATAACTTCACCTGAAGGTTAGGTCATGAGACATCTAGCTCGTGTATCTGTGTTCACATGGAATGAGTCGCCATGTGTACTTACATAAACAAATTCTTCCTCAAAGAGCTTATAAATCAAGAATTGCATCCAAGGATTAGGGAAGACAAACCATGTGGTCTAAAGAAATGGAAGGTATATCACACTCAATATAAAATACTGTCTGACTTGCATTAGCTTTTCCACATGCAATCACTGCTTGGCAAATTGTTTGCAGCCATTTTTCATCACAGAAATGGATCACGAGGAAAGAAATACTTCAACATGTTTCTAATGCAACTGAAAAACAGTGCTTTGCAAGGGATATATTAAATTAGTGTTTAATCCTGGCCTTTACTCAGAAATAAGGTGAGGTTTCATTTTGTTTTGGTTTTTTTTCCCCAAACCAATTGTTAGACTACACTGAACAGTGCTGCTCAGAGAAGTTGTGGGTTGCCCCGAGCAGTGGTGTATGCCCCATCCCTGGAGGTGTTCAGAGCCAGGCTGGACTGAGCTCTAAGCACACCTAGGGAAAGATGTGCCAGCCCATGGCAGGGGTGTTTGAACTGGATAATCTTTAAGGTCCCTTCCAATCCAAACCATTTTACCATTCTATGATCATCTTAATAGGAAGAACATTGTTATAGTTCTGATATGTATTTACCAGCTAAGTTAAACAGTACCAATTGTCCTAATCCTGCAAATATATTACAGTGTGCTGACTAAACTGAGGGGGAAGGGCTTTTCACTCACACAAATACACAGCACCAGGTGTCCCACCTGTGGAGAAGGAGACTCTGCCATGCCTGAAAAGGTGCTCATAACTTACCCCAAACATCTGCCGAAGGTCAGGATCTCGAAAGCGGAAGGGAATGTTAGACACATGAAGTCGTTTTGGAGTGGATTTGCTCTCAGTATTCTCACTGCTCTGTGTCTGTGATTGCTGTCCATCTGTCTGTGCCCCTCCTTCTGTCTGCTGAAATCAGAAAAGACAAAAGTGTGCGCATGAGCAGAAATCCCACAAATTCTTTCACGTGCCTTGTCTACCCCTTCTTAGGTATTAGCACTGCACTTGCAATGGAGCTATCTAGCACTTGACAATTATTTTGATAAAGCCAGTAGCACTTAACAATTGATCTGTTGTTCTTCCCCTCCCTTTCCATGAGTAAACACTAATGAGATCTCAGCCTCCCTCCCCTCCTATCACCTTCCAGTATAGATTTGTCTTTGGTTTTCTTAAATTGCTTCTCTCTTTTAGCCCATTCTTCCTCACTTCAGCTGCCACCATATGAAAGCTCTAATGAAGAGACGGCTCTTTCATATCCTGGAGCTGGGAGGTAGTACTGCCACTCTAATCCCATGTGGCAGGATGTTCATGCAATCATCAAAATCCCACAGCTGAAGTGGCAGCTCTTCACCAGGCCGATACCAAAAGTGCATCCCGAGGCAAAATGGCATCTGCTCTGTCAAGCTCCCTTCAGAGAAACATTACCCTAAAAGATCTATAATTAAATGGTAAAATCCATATAGGAACAGCTTATGGATGTCTCTGATTAACTTTTCACATACATTTAAGTGAGCCCAGGAACAGAAAACAGTCATCACCACTGCAAGATTTATAAGAACTGCTGCTTTTTGCTACCAATTCTACCACTAAGAAAGGCAGTTTGTTCCACTGCTTCCAAGAGCTGACTGGCATGGCAAAGGGAGGTCAAGGGGTACACCAAGGGTATTTGTTCACAGAAAAAGTGAACAGAAAAGAAGAAGCAGGCAGAGGAATACGGGAGATCTGTGTGCCAGGTGAGAGCCCTAATGCCTGCACAGAGATTACTGGCAGGAGAAAAGTAAGGAATAGAACCTCAGCCGTTTGTGTGAGCTTAGATTGAAAAGTGCTAAAATCTGAGCACAGCACCAAATATAAAGGCAAGGCCCCTTTGCAAAATGGCTTGATGAGAAAATAGCATTTTTCGCACTTTAGTCAGAAAGATGACCTCAAAACCTTAGAGCCACAGAACAAAGCAGACTACAATTTGGTCGGTTTTATTGCTCTTGTCCCTTTCCAAGTGCCTTCACTGACAGGGCAAGGTATTCAAAGAGCACCCACCCACTCACTCTGTCTCCTGCTGCTTGCCTCAGACTCCTAGGAGTCAAGTTTTGACTAGCCATGTGATGCACTTTTAAGTGTCATTTCAACTATTTAGATGTCAACCTGACTTCCTCCTTAACCGATCAAGTAAAAAGAAGTCCTACAAGAAGGCAAGGACTGTAATTGCTAAGAGTCAGTCTTTTTAAGGCACTTTCAAGAAAACATGTGGGCCTTAAAGATGTAAGAGTAGGGGTGAGGTTTTTGCTGGTTTGGGTCCTTTTTTCTCCTGTTTTAAATATGCAATTTGTGTATCAAAGATGAAAGAAATCTGAGGGGAGTTGCCCACACCAATTCCTCAACCACTGACTGGACTTGCTAGGCTGCTCTGCACATCATTTAATATACAACACTTCACAAACATTTGGAACATCTCTTCACAGACAAACTCAATTGGCAACACTAAGAAAGTATCTTCTACTCAGAAATACCACTTAAAGATATGACCTTGAACTTGCATTGGTCACAAAGCAAGTGTATATACAAAGACAAGAGCAAGCTAACAGTAAGCACTGGGGTCTTGCCATGCTGAGCAGAGCAGTGGCAGCTTTCCATTTCATTTCAGTAGAGCTGTGCATGCAGCACAAAACATGTTTGATCTGGTTAACATAACTTATCTATGATAGGAAGAATGACAATACTGCCCTGACAAGTATGTCTACCTCCCAAGAGTAGACATACTTGTCAAGAGAATAAGACTCATTCACCCCCCAAAAACATCACATTTTTGAGAAGAACTTCAGAAACTTCCTTTTGATCTTATCTAAAAGCTGTCCCCCATATGTTCAACCTCTTCTCCTTCCCTCACCTCTATGACAAAAAGGCTCTCCAAACTTAGAGTACACCCTAGGGGAAGAATCAATGCAGCTGGCTTGCAATTAAATCACACCATGCTACTTAGTGGTTTTATTTTTATGCCTCCATCAGAGTCTTCTGCTCCTCAGGGCAAATCTGTCCAAGGAGGACAAAACACAGGAGTAGCTTATCTATCACCAAGGCATACAACACCTGCAAGTGAGTACTCCAAAGTAACTCCCAAAAATCACCAATACTCCTGCTAAGAGGGACAGCTACACTAAAATATAGGTTGCACAGGACTGGATCTGCTGTTTCCACGGGGGAGGAAGCCAGAATGTTGTTTGCACTCCTCTCCCATCCATTTGCTCCCAGGCAGAGGGCAGAACTCCTTTCTTACCAAGGGTGCAATGTATCATGTACAGTGGCCTGCTCACAAGCACTCACAGCTGTTCCTGCATATGGCAGAGAGCTGCTGCCACACAGGAGTCATTCTGCAGCACGTGAGATGTGTACAGTGAGACAAATGCTTCAAAGAGAATAAATGATAGAAGGAAAAAGGGATCTTGGTCCACTCTTACTTTTTTAACTGCACTGAAAGACTCCAAATGCTTTTCATGCTTTCACATAGCCTGATTTTTCAGTAGTAGTATAAAATTAAATACCACCTTCTCTATGCTGTAGCTCCCTCATCTCTATCATCTACGGCCCTAAGGTAAGATTTGAACTTTCCACCACTGTAACATTAGCTCAATACATTTGTCCACTGCCACACATTCAGCTACCACATAAATGGAAAAAACCAATCTCTTCAGATCTTTTTTTTTTCCTTTTACAGTTATTCCTTGGCTTAATTCATTAGGAAGGAGATGAAAGGAAGGGTCTGGAGCATGTTCTCAGGCACCACATAACAGAGCCTGGCAGCTGTGCTACCAGGCCAAACCAGACCAAACCAGATGATGAAAGCCCTCATTTCACCAAGTGCTCACTCCCCACCTTCACTGCTTCCCCACAAGGCATTCAAGCTGCTTCTGGCCTGGTGTCAGCAATTCCCAGTGAAGCAAGAAACCCCTCCCTTCTCTAGAGAATCAGCTCAGAAGGGTGCTAATACACATTCCCTAGGTCCCAACGCCTGTCATCAGGCAATACAGACATGCTGCAGCAAAGGTCTCACACTGAGGAACAGCACTGGATTCACTGCACCTCCTCAGCATAGCCTGTGTAACATATACTGATGCAGGTGATAATGCCATTCATGCCTGCACATGCAAGCTTTGAGCTCTGCTCAAGGTCACTGAGAAACACATCAGAGCTCAGGACAGCAAAGCATTTGCTTCACTTTTAACTCCTTGCTGCCTGTGCCCCCAGGTGTCAGCTCCTCCCTTACACCTGCCAGCAGCAAGGAAACCCTAAGCAAGAGGACGTGGGTGCAAAGAGAAACACTGATTATACTCATGCACACACACATGTAAAAGGGGGAGAGGATACCTGGAAACAGGAGGGTGTTCCAAAAGATTTGGGGGCAGCTCTACAACCACTTTCCCACCCCTCAACTGGTCTCCTCTATCCTAATGCAGGTGATGAGCAACCAGTTGCTGAGGATTTCCCCTCAGCAGCAGGGAGGCAGGGGCTCCAGCACACCTGAGCTCTGAGCAGATCTCCATCTGAATGGCCAGACAGAGGGATGGCTCCCCGGCGAGCCAGACAAGCACCGGTGCAACAGACCAACACCGAGATTATTAATACCCAGCACATTCTGTTTCCATCTCCCATTTGCTTCTAGAACTGGAACCGCTTCAGATCCAAGTTCCAGACAAACAAAAAACAACCCCCCAGTCTCTCCCGCAGGAAGCAGGCAGTCCAATATGTTGTGAATCATACTGAGGAGGTTAAGAGCCATAAATCACTACAAAGAAAATATTTACAAAATACAAACTGTAACTGATAACTATATTTAAAGGGGGATTTGGGTGGCTTACAAAATCTAGGAGACAAACTGTGCTCACTCCACTGCTCTTCGACCACTCTTGGATCCAAAAAAAACCAAAACCAAACACCCAACCTTGTTTGGATCAAGAGCCTGAAGAACTGTGGAGACAAGGAATAAAAGCTACAACTGAGAGAAGGCAATCTTCCCACCATGAAGCAGAGCACAGATTATGTGGAAAAATCTCTACAATTTCTAGTGAAGAACCTGTGTCAAACAACCAGTCACCCACCAATGAACAGATACCCGATGAGGAGGTTTCATGGAAAAAACAAGTGAGGAATTAGGCCCTAGACACAAAATCCACCTCCTTCCCCACCACACTCAACTGAAGTTGGTTTGAGGTCCCACACATCCAACAGCAAATGCCATGGGAACTTCAGATGCCTAAACAGCTTCTTCTGTTCAGCAGACAGAAGACTTTAGGGCTAATTATCACTTTTCAAAAGCAGTAAATATAATTTTACATATCTATCCATGTACTTGATTTTCCAGAGATGCCAGCAGTGTTATATTAAAAAAAACCTGGGGGCAACTTACTGGCACAATTAAATATTATCCAAAATATTCTGTATTCTAAAAAACCAGAACAAAAAATTCTAAGAACATACCAATTAACTTCTATTTGGCTTTTTATTTGGCTTTTTACTATTTTCCATACAGTCAGGTGAATTTAGGGTATATTTTTTCTGATATACACTTTTTGTTGTTTGCCTGTTTTCAGACATTATGAAGCTTATGAAGTCATTTTATTCACTTTCCTCATTAAAGACATACCTCACAGAACACAAACCTAGCATGGGAAATCACATAGAGGGAGCTTTGCTATCTATGCTGCACAACACCTCTGATTGTGAACATTTTCAACCTAAAGATGGGTATTTCTAACAGTATTCTTTAGAGCTTTTTCCTTTTTCTTTTCCTTCTCAATGAAGTGGTTAAATGGAGCCCCTTGAAAGGCCTGCTCTGCTGGTCAGATTGTCAAACCTTTTGTGAGCAGTTCCAGCCCATTCCTCACAAAACAGGGATGCACTGACAAGGTGAAGGAGACAGCAACATTTCCTAAGCTAGTGGTCACCCCCAGACCGCTCCATCGACAGTGGCAGAAGAACTGCCACACAGTGACAGACTTAAGATCCATCCAGCCCATTATCTTCTTTCTAACAGTAGCCAAATATGTGGCATCTGTGGAAGGATGCAAGAACAAGGCAAATGCTCGCTGACTTTTCTCCAGCAAACTAAGCCAGCTGATGTCTCAACTTGCAAAGCATCCCATGGACAAGAGCTACAATGCTAATGTCTTCATTATATGGAAAAAATAAGTAGTAAACCCTGCTCTTTTTTTCATACATGGCACCCAATTATTTCCCACGTGCATCCCCCCCCAGTAAGTGAAAATGGGAAAGCTCCATATTTTAGTTGCCTTACCATCCAATCTTCTATGTACTTGTCATATAGCTTTATTCCTGACAGCTCTTTCTGTAAGTGAAGATTTCATTTCTTCACATAAAGAACCTGCTACATCCCTTTCATCATCACTTTTATCCTTCCCTGTACTTCTGCTAGATCTGCTAAAACCTTCCAGAGATATGCAGAAGTACCACAGCTATATTCTCTAACATAATGATATTTGCTGATTTATTTCCCGTTTCTCATTTTTAAATCTGCCTCACTAGACACAAGTCTGCAAGTGCTGACAATCTGCCTCATATTCAAAGCCAACTCTTGATGCTAAATGTCAGGGTTGGTGACCTCAAGACAGTAATTTCTAAGCTATGGTGGCCAAACAATCCACAGCAAACTACTTATTTGAAGCTAGTTTTTCCTCATGTCTCCCTGCTCAGCAGTATCAGAAAATAACTGACAATATTCATTAAACATATTCTTCACCTGAAATACCTCACATGAACAATCGTTTTAATTACTAAAGGGATGAAAAGTAATTACAGAGGAAAATTCTACAAATTCAGTCTAGGCAAGAAATACCCACGGGGAAGTCATCACTATAACATCGTCCATGTGTTGCAAAGGTCAGTTGAGGAACCCTTGGTGTTGTTGGCTCTCTTCTTTCTAAGCCCTTGCTACATGTACAAGGCACAGCCAGATGACCAAGCACCTTCCCTGTCTTGCTTCTGAACATGACACATATGGCCCCCTCACCACAAATGTGTCTTCTTTGAGAATCTGAAAGTCAATATGCCTTTATGGTATAGCAGATGAGTTAAATACGTTTCAGTACAGCACATCAAGAAGCAGAGACATGATGCTCTGTAATTAAATAATGCTTTATACTGGTTCATGATAACGTAACACCAAGGCGACAGCACCTGCCATTTTCATGCGAAGTAATTTACATAAACTTATTCCTCTACTTCTATACTTCCAGCTGCATTCCATAATTTATACAGACATACAAACTCTTCCCTCTGACATTAACAAGAGAAACAAGTTGAATAATCAGCTTGCAGTAGTAAGTGCATTGCATTTACTATCAAGCAAGCTTTTTTAGTTCAGCAGATGATTAATCTTCCCTCTGCGGGTAGAGTACCAGGAGATGCAGAGAGCTGACAATTGCTCTCGGCTTCTGGCCATGCTCTCCACACGCTTACCTTGCAACAAGAGCATTTGCTGGATCCCTCCAAGAGCTGCTCTAATTCATTAACCCAGCAAAAGAATTAGACAGCTTTCTGCCAGGTCAGTGAATTAAAGTGGCTCATGTAAGGAATGCCAGAGACAGTAAACAGGAGTGGGAGTTTGTGCTTGGGGCCAGATCTCTCCTTTCTGACAGCAGTGAATCTCTTAGATCAGCTCAGCTGCCAGAGGTACTGCAGCCTAATTAGCATCTCCCTTTGCAGCTAACTGTGCTGAGTGTTTCCATTAGGGGTAAGAACACTAAGGTAAACCAAGAAGGGGGAAGGGGGAAGAAACCAGGCAGCCCAGCACCATAAGTGAAATGCTGAGTGTCAACTGTTTAAGAGAAGGGCTGCAACAGGCAGGCCAAATAAGGTCCTGTACCTCAGCCTATTTTTAATCCAGGTCTTTCAGTGGGACAGTATCAGGAGAAAGGACAGATGCTTGGACATGAAGACTGAGAGGTCTTCCTGCCACATGCCAGACAAGAAACAAAGCCCTACAGATGAGACTTGATCCTAAAATAGAGATTCCAAAATACGAAGCTGTTTGTATTACACCAACTACTGTGTCAATTTCTTTCCCATGCCTCAATCCTGAGACTCTGAATGCTTCCCCTACATTCAGACCTCCATAACCAAGCTCATCCTCGGCTCATGACACCAACCAGTCATTCCCCTTTGTTCAGGGTTTTAGACTGTGTAGGAAGGCATGGACTTTGACTTTCAAAGTTTATTTTACATAAGTTCACTACTGATCTTTGATCTCAGGCTCCCAGACCACTGTCTATTCACTCAGACACCACCACTAATCTCAAATCATTCTAGCTAACTTGCCAAGTTTCTATGAAAAGGTGCTCCTACCCTGTGTCTTCAGGATCCTATTACAGACCACATTACATCACTGTGTAACATCCTACCAATGAGATCAAGCCTCCTTTCCATGAGAGATCTTTAAGCTACCCCCATGTTCTTTGTTCCTTTTGCAATTATCCTAAAGACTATCAGCCTGAAAAGCAGGAAAGCCTCCCTATCTGACCACACCTTTTGCTATCTCTCTCTGTGCTGGCAACATGACCAATCACAGGCCTTGTCCTTAAAAGCAATCAGAGAATTTATCTGTCCAGCTGGAGGAATTTCTGAATCATCCTATGGGAGCACAGGCTTGAAGTCAGCAGCTAAAAAATCCACTGGCTGTTGAGTCTGAGGTATCGCCTTCACACATATGACAGCAGCTATGCTTGTCAGTCACAATAACGGGAGGGAAGGCTCATACCTCACCCATGATGGCTTTTTGCTCTATTAAAGTTAGCACTGTTGTTTGAGCAAGATGGCAAAATGGTTAAAGGAGAAGATGCCTTAAAGCATAACAGTCTAGTCCACATGGACTGAACATGGGTATCAAACAAGTAATAGCCAGCATATGGGATGGACAAAATGCTTAACATTAGCTGCAGATGTTTAAGATGAAACAACCAACCTGTTCTGCTGTGTTTTAATAGCATTCTTTAACTTGAGTAACTACTGAGCCTTCTTGCTTCCCCTAGGTCCTACATCATTAATCAGCGTACTGAGGAGAAGAAAAGTTACAAGGAATTACATCCTAAGGCAGCCCACAGAATTAAAACAACTTCACAGAGGAGTCCTAGACAGAAAGATAAAGAGACTTGGAAGATCCAGGATGCAGTGGATCTGCATCCATGTGAAAGTCTGGCATGTGAAAAGCTCCCGGTAGATGCACTTTTACCCCTGTTCCCACAGGTTTCTTCATGTGCCACCATCTGGGACTCTCTGGGTTTGATCAGTCCCAGCCATAGCAGCCACAGCAACGCCCTTGTGTGTACCCTCTCCCAGCCAGCTATGGCCACAAGCCTGACTCTGCATGCTCAGCTTGCACGTCTTTAACCATATCAAATGGTCACTCCAGATGTGCACACCTGTTTCCAACAGCCAGTACAAGTGCTAGGTGTTATTCAGCCTGTTTCTTGGATAACCCCCTGCCAGGCAGGCTCCTTCCACAGACTCCTGGCAACACCACTGCCTGCCAGCAGTCTCCCAGCAACACTCCCTCCCACACAGATGGGCTCCCAGTCCCTCCTCGCAGGCTACCCACAGGCTGTGGGCTCCTTGGAGCCAGCATTAGTTGATGAAACACAGAGCTCAGCCCTGCAGAGCCACAGAGATGGCTCCTAATATGGAAGAGGAGCAGGAAGGCTGGCAAGAGCTTACATCCAAGGTCAAGGCTCACATCATTTCCATTAAAAAGAAATGCTCTTAAGCTCTGGACAAGGATGGGAACAGCAAAACACACGGGGAAAGCCACTGCCTTGTTTTTTATTCCCTGTTTCCAGGTTCCTCATCCAACTGGCAGTGCTTGAGATAGTTGTTTACTGGAGATGGGCAACCCAAATCTTATGTGTTGGAATAGTATCAGACAATCTGGCGCTAAAATGATGACTTGCATTTCTGTACACTGCATCAGCTCTAAGTTTTATTTCCTGCCTGGTCTTTCCTTATGTACCTTTTTTTTTGCCAAGCAAGGCACCCTAAGTTCCTTTTGCACACTACCAATGTGCCTTACAGAGGTTATACTCTTTCTTCTTCAAGATGCCGAAGTTGTGGCACTCCCAGGAAGAAATCCAAGATACCTTATCGAAGTCATGACCAATGGCGCCAACCATGCAGCCACTGCCCACTGCAGAAGGAGCAGAAGCACACATCAGGAACCATGAACATTTGAGCTGGCACTATCAGTTCCTCCAACCCCTGGCACTGAATTCATTCAGTACTTACCAGGGAAAAAATAATCTCTACAAGCCAAACACCAACTACAAGTAAAACTGAAAGCATTAACAGATTAAATCCGCCCCTGAGTGCCGAAGGCTCTCACCATAAGGCTCTTTATTAGGAAGTTAAGTCTTAACAAGTGGCTTAAAGGGTGGATAAAGCTTTTCCTGGGATAATCTGCCAGCATGTTGCCCAGTGCCAGTTCCAGGCCATGGAAAGAAGAAAGAAAATATGTAAGATGATGAAAATCTTGGTTTGGCAAATGGATGACCAGTAGCTGAGAGCTCATCTCCTATCCTTGCTCCCTGTTGTCTTCAGAAAGTCAAAGAGAAGTAATTTTCTACTCTGTTAGCTTCCTGAAAAAAAACCCACATTGGGATTACACCTAAAATGCATGTGCTCATCCTAATTCTTTGTACTGTCAACTCCCCAGAATTTGCCTCCATGGCATCTATTTGAACCATTCGCCAATTAACACAAAGTAATTAACACTTTTGTAAAAGACTGTCTTGGGACAACACCACCATGGTAAAACCACCATGATCATGATTTCAAGTACTACTGCTCTCTGCAGGCACCAATTTACAAGGGGAACATGCAAAAGGGGAAACCTAGTAATGGAAGGTCAGAAGCCACGTTTTGTTTACAATTCTCTCCTTTCAAGTCTACTGCTGGTTTGCTGCACACTTGAGAAACAGCAATCTAATCAGTGGCTGCTTTTCCCCAAAGCATTGTGCTGTTCTGGCTGGGCACCCTCGTGCACTTACTGCAAGAGATCCGTTCTGCGTGCTGGCCGTGTTCGTGCTCTGCTCTCCATGCGGCTGCGTGCTTCCATAGAGTGTCAGATTGTGCTCGCTGGTCTGGCCTGCATAGTCCTGAGTGTGTGGCACCCCATACTCTGTGGGAATCCCATTCTGTGGGGGTGGCGGAAATGGGATTGTGGTGAATGGCTGCACCATTGCATCAGGAGTTGCTGATGGCTCCTGGTTACCCTTAAGAAAGGAAAAAGGAGAAAACAGCTTTATACGACAGAAGATAGATCAAAACATCAGCCTGAGAAACAACACGCACGTTCATGTGAATATCCCACCCACTGTCACCATAGTATTCCACAGTCTTCTATTATCTCTCCTATCAAAAAGCGCATGCCTTGCTCCTCTGAGCCATGACACTGTTTTCTTAATCTTTTCAGGGCAATTTTCTTGCTACTGGGTGGTATATAGTGAACAAATTACAGGGTTTGCAGATTGCATACCCCTGTGATCTCACACAAAGCTTTACACAGAGTAAGGTATTATTTCAGAAGAGGGAAGAGGCACTCACGCATTGGAACAGAGAAGGAAACGCAGAAGAACAGGGTTTCTCAAATTCCATAAAAGTACCATAACTGGGTCCATCTCCTCCAGCCTGACCCTCATTCCTCACAAGCAAGCCCACAAGCAAGCACATCATGTGGTTCAGAGCACACCTCAGTTATGTTACAGTGATAAAAAGTACAGTTTTTAAAATCCATCTGTGCAGAAGCCCCCTCCTTTGCCCTGGCAGCACTGCGTACACAGCACAGGTATCTGCTGCTGGAATATCCCATTTGCTTCTTGCTGGCCATACAGGAGACACCAAAGAGCTATAGGGAAACAAGCCGAGATCGCAAGCAGCCGCACAGTCACTCTTTCCCAATCCTGAGCATCTCTACAATCACGCAAAGCATTAATTACCCACTCCTGCCTCAGCTTAGGGTATCCCACAGAGACCTCTTGCATAGTGGACTTTTTAGAAGCTTTTAGCGCTGTCTTAGATGTAGCTAACACCAATCAGATGACTGAGAAACAAAGAAGTGACCATGCAAAAGATATCCCCAGAAGACAATAAAAATGCTACCCCACCAAGTCAGAAAACCACAAGAAGGAAACAAAAAGGCATGCAGCCCTGCAGCCTCTGCAGGGATCTCACCAAGAGGGGAGCTGCATTCAGCCACCCGAGGTGAAGGAGAACAGCCTTGACATTGAAGCCCAACCCTGGGAAGCCCAGGCTGCTGCACCGCTCCTACTGCTTTCACCGCCGCAGCAGAAAAAAAAATCCACAGAAAAGATTTATGATAGGAGGGCTGTTTGATTTATGTGCGTGTCAACAGACTAATCCTGATTTTAAATTTTGGCTGCTGTTCCAGCCCTGGGTCCTCCCCCACAAAGCCTGGAGGTGCTCGAGGCTATTCTGACACCAGCATGCTTAAATCAATGGAGTAAAAGCGAAACAGACCTTATCCCGTGGATAGGAAAGGCAGAGTGGGAATTACCAAGCAGCCTTTCGGCAGAGAGCATGCAGGGGCTGACGGACCTCCAAAGAAGCCAGACAAACCTTTCAGTCCCTTTAGCAGCCTACCTGCAGCTTTCCCTTCCGGGCGGAGGAAACAATGATAAACGCAGTGCACCTCCAGCCAGCACCGGGTCATTCAGACACTGGCTGAATCCCAAATTTGCTCTGACATTAGTCTATCTGGTCTGCCTCCCCTGGGGGCCACGTGGCCACGCGCTCCTGCAGCTGGGGAGAAGGAGAGGGAAGGGCATTCAATACCACTTAGCAGAGCCGAGCTGCAGCCTTGGCCCGTGCTGAAGAACGGACAGTTTCAAGTCCAGCCTTGCCGCCTGCAGGAACACAAAACTCCGCAGCCTTATCTGAGAAAGAAAATTCAGGCGAGCGTGCCAGCCGTGGCCAGTGCTCAGCTCCTTGCACACACTCCCCCAAGCAGTTGCAGCCCTGCTCCGTGTGCTCGCAGCTCTGCAGAGGTTTTTTCACGCACCAAGCACATTTTCTGAAAGCAGGACAGGATTTTTGTTTCCCCCCTCAAAAAAGGAGGGCAGCTCCACCAGCCCTCCAGTTCTGCTCATTCCTTTGCTGTTCTCAACTTCAAAGCAAGCCACTTCTGATTCGACTTAAGCCATCATCAAGATCTGCAGAGCGAGTTCTAAAGCAGGAGGCAGGACAATCAGAACCGTGGCCATCCCACTGCAAACCAGGTATCAGCAATCCTATTGCTCACCTGCTCAGACTGTTTATCCCCTGACATGACAGCTCCATTCTGTCCACATACTGTCTCCTTTCCAAGCTCTTCTGTTTACAGCATTTCATTGTATTTGATGGTCTGCGTTCTTCCGTACAGCTCACATTGTCTGCCCCCCCTTTCTTATGTTTCAAACGGGAGCTAAATAGGAAACTGATTTTTTCTTTTCAATGAAAAAATTTTCCACAGGAAAAATGGAGGAGCAGAAACTATTTCCAGTCTTCTCAGGACAAGCTAGATTCCCAAGCCAGCAGCATCCCAGGTCAGAGGAAGAGAATGCTGATTAGCCCCAAACAAAACCTATTCTGCCATTCTGTCAACAGTGCAGGGCTGCTCCCCAAAGGACATAGTCCAGCATTCTGTTCAACCTTAATCTTAAGATTGTTTAAGCTGCCAGCCCAGGAACTTTATATAATCTTATTTTCAATGTTTTTACCCTCAGTTAATACTGTTCCTTCCAGTTTAAATGCATTTCAACCTTTTAAGTATTTTCTCTCCTTTCTTCAATTATCTACGAATGTTTGAAGGATGAAAAATGCTTACTCTCTCCTCTGCTGCTTGTGGCATTTTGATAATACATATTTATTTTGAGTTTAATCACACCTCTCAAGCCAAAATATTCTGGTAACTTTATTTATTACTTCTCTCTGACCTTCCTAAGATTTTTCAAAGAAGGATTTCTGCTGCAGAATAAAATGTTTTTAGTACCATTGTCACTCCCTCACTCCTCAAATCACACTAACATGCAAAAATCATATCTTTTATTACAAATGCATCCTCCATTTAATGTCTCAGGTTATCTGGAGATCTATCATTATTATATTTGTCCAGGTTTCATCATCCCATGGAGTAACTGTATCTCAAATTATTTTTCTCTTGATATGATTATGGACATGTTTCTCATCTGATTTTTTTTTAATTTTAATTTCCTTTGATGCTTTAGAATTACTTTTTTCCCTGTTTCCACTAGCGTCAACAGAAAAGGACTCCTGATGAGATCTCTGCAGGTTTCACAGCATACTGATATCCTCCAAACCCAGAGGAGATACTACCTCTTCTGTTATTCCGCCAAATTTCAACATTTACACAACACTTCATATTTTCAAGAGCTAACACAGAACACACACGCACACACAAATCCCATTCATCTTCAAACACAGAACCTGAACTCTTTCCCCTACTTCTAAACCACCACGTAAAATTCTGCATTCAGGGGTACTGCTTGTCACACTTTTCAGAGGTACAGAGAGCATGGAAAAACTCTCAAATTTCCAGGTAAAGGAAAGTATTTTGTCTGTCCAATCTTGACATAACCTCAATGCATTGCCAGTCCTGCCCATTTCAGCTCATGATGATGTCTTAAAAATTTACTGAAATGCAACAAGAAACCCAGATAAGCATGTCCAAGAGCAGTCACCATCCCCAAACTGACACAAGGATGCCACCACAGGACTAGGAAAACCTGGGTGCAGCTCCCCACAAAAACTACTACCATCTTAAACTTCTGTGATGGTGTGACGTAAATTTTAATCAATGTTCAGGAGCAGACAGACACCTCTCTTGGCCACAATGCATCAGGCTGGCAGTCTCCAGGAGGTGAGTGTGAGGGACATTTGGTTGCAGGAATAATTTTGGCAGTTCCAGATTAACTGATTAGCTCTGCCAGTTTGTGCTGCCATGCACCAACCACGATGGCTGCCATCCCATGCTCAAACTGGGAAAGGCTGTTCAGTACAAGTGAAACACTGTAATCAACACACCCTCCTTCAAAAAAAAAAAAAAAAAAAACCACGCAGAAAAAACCCCAAAACACTTCAGTATGATATATGTTAACCTATAATTCAAAGAAAAGCAGTAATTCCTGTGTTTTCTCTTCCTTCTGTTGCTCTGTTGCCACAGAAATCATTCATTCACATCAGGTAGGAATTCAAAGCAGCTGCCCCCTTGCAAAATGTTGGCATCTGATTCATGAGCACCCAAGCCCTCAGGGCACAAGAAGGATATGGTTGCCCATCTGGGCTCTGCTTTCAGGCCCCTATCCTCAGCCCTACAAAGTTCCAGTCATGTCCTTGCAGGTGCCAACTTTCTTCCATAAGTCAGAAGTTTGCCTATGCAGATCAGTACAAAACCATCCCACATTTTGTTTAAAAAACAAATCAGCTAAAGCAATGAAAAATCCCTAATGGGGACACGTTTCTAAGAACTTATGCAGCTTTAAGTTAATTAATGAACTTTGCAGCTCCAAGCTAAGCGGAGGAATGATGAGTAACCGATGAGTAACCGCACGTGGTGATACCTTGAGGAAGGGTGGGAGCTGGGGACGACAACTCAACAAGGAGCAACGTGGTTCAGCAAATGTGACACAGGATGAATTCTTTCAGCAGACAGCAGGTGGTGATCCAAGATCACGGCACTGGAGTGCCAAGAGCAAACACCAGAAATGCACACAAAGGCCTCCTGAGTCCATAAAACTGCCAAAGATCAGTCTGTTCTGTGAAGGAGTCGTTTTGTTTTCCTCATTAGAGAAATGGGTGTAAGTAGAGGGATATGAAAGGAGCCTTACAGCAATGTAGCTCCAGATCTCTTCTGTATTGCTATGCCATAATATGCATAGATAGTAAAGCCTAACCAGCCAAATAGAAATTATTCCTGGTAAAGCTAAACCAGTAAAATTTCTGTACAGATGCGGCAAACTGCCACAAGGTAACTGCTCTGTGCTATCCATAACCCTAGTGTGAGTCATCAGCATCACAGAAAGGTGCAGGGAAACGGTACAGCATATAAACATCAAACAATCTCTTAAAAATGCCTTTGAACCCTGCTAACCCCCAAATCACTGGGATGTGGGTATAAGCCTATTAGTGGAATGGGGTTTCTAATACATATGTCTTCACTGAACTAATTTTATGAATCCTTGAAGCAACTGACTTGCAGCTAACAGAGGCAATTAACCTGTTTGTGAAGACCAGAGTTCCAGGCTACGACTGTTTGCTCTCTGCACTAACCTAATCCCTTCTGTAAACAGCAAAAATGTTTGGAGCTGGGATCTGAAGAGCCTGGCAGGAACCTGGAGCAGCTGCCCACCCTCAGCTCTCTGTAAGAAAGGGATCCTTCTGAGTGAAGGGAATGTGGGGACTGCGCTGTCCCTCGCAGAACCCTGGTCACAGCCTCCTGTCAGGGATGCAAACATCACACATGCAAAGCACTGCTCCCTGGCTGTGCAAAGACAAGAGAGAAAGGGCTTACCATACAAGGCTGCTGCTCAGGAGCATGAGAATAATCTATTAATTTATTAATAATGGGCTCTGTTTTCCCCTCCTCCCCTTCTCACAGATCAACAAAAAACCTGCTGTAGCAGGGTCTCTTTCCCAGCCCCTTCCAACACAGTCTCCCTTCCCAGTCCTCAGCTGCAGCTTCAGAGGGGCTCTGCTCTGGCTGGAGCTGCCACCATCCTACCTCCAGCTGTGCACTCCTGCCCTCTCCCCACTGCCAGCCTGCCCACCACTGAGCCCTTTCAGCACATATCCCAGGGAAAAAAAAACCAACTTACTCACTTTTTATTGCCAGGTTAGTTTTGTTCCCAGTTAAGAGCGCCGAAACAGCTTGGCAAGGAGCTGGAGGAGAACCAGAGCCAGAAAGGACAGGGGGTGGAGAAGCTGGGGAGGGAAGGGCCATAGGCACCAGCACTTGGATGAGCTCAGGCTGCCAGGGAGCCGCAGTCTCCAGCATGCATTAACCCTCTTCACAGGCAATCCCACAATTTGCCTGCTGATAACAAATGTATCAACAAGCACTTTCTTCACAAATGGGAATGGATACAAAGCAGTGTGAATGATGTTCCCCACACGGCACCAGGAACTCCAGCATTATCCCTTGCCGAAAAAAACCAGGCTGGGGCATTCATTACACCTAAGATAAATTCCACCCTACACTGGCTCTCACAGTACAGAGAACCTACGCCTGGGTTTTTAAAACTCTGCTTTTGCTCTTTAGAGCCATGAAGATACTCAAACACGACACAAAGTGATGTACAGAATGGTGAAGTGATGGCTTTCCATGCCCCAGACACCCCAAAACAGTGACTTGGCCATGCCAACCCTGCAGGTGCCCACAAACATAATACAAGCTCTCTATCCCAAAATGCAGCAATAACACTTTCTCCATTGTGGCCATTTCATTACAGATTAGCTTCTGAATGGGAAGAGTGGGTAAAAGGCTTACAGAACAGAAATCTGGGGGTGAAAAGTATACATCCAAAGGATATAACCATCTCATACCCTTCATCTTTGTATAAACCTATTCCTGGATTCAGAGGGGTATGTGACCCTAACCTGACACCCACTCTCCACACTACAAAGGCATTTCTGTAACTCCAGAGAGCAAGACTGACATGCCTGTGTGTCTGGGACACAGACTGATAAAATCAACACTCTTTCTTGGTGTGGGTTGATCATAAAAGCACCTTGAAGAGGATCACAGTAATAAGGGGTTTTGTATTTCATCTGCACATCTGGAGCTTGATCTTCATTTGATCTATGACACACTGTGGTAATAGAAAAGGATGCTGGATTTTGACTCTACTATCATGGGCACGAGAGAAATTCCTCCTGAATCCTCTCAAAGGCAAACTCTAAATCTAGGTAGTTCTGGAAACATCAGCTGGAATTTTATGGTAGTTTTGTTAAAATAAAGGGAAGTTAAGCTCATGGATACGCTTTTTAAAATTCAAATAGGATGTAATAATCACTCAGGAAATGCCTTTTGCACTGGGTTAAGTTAAACCTCAATAAGCTAATCTTGCACCAGTTAAAAAAAAAAAAAAGAAAATAAAAAAAGACAAGGAGATGCCTCCACTCACACTTGCACCTAGCTAACCATTTAAAGGCATGTCTCCTTCAACTTCCTGGTGCAAGCTTGCACTAGATTATCTAATCTTGCCCTTCCTAGATATGTAAAGCAAGGGAAGAACAACTTATCTTCCAATACACACTCTATCATTCCAGGCCACCAAAAAGTGTTCTGTAAAATAAAGCAGCTGGCCTTTTTTTTTTTAATGCACTAAGGAACTTTATGGAAAAGAAGTTCAAGCCCTCCTTTTGTAGGAAAGGATAAAAGAAAATTATAGTCTTATCTTACTGTTATACACAGGAAGCACTCACTCATCCCCATGCTATCATCACTTCCAGTAATGGCCAACTTCTGCTCTACCCCTATGCACAAACACAGGCTCTCATGCACACTTGGTAAGATGCCCTCGGGCAACCTGGGAATATGCTTCCTGTTGGATACAGCCAAAGCTTTAGAGTTCCGCAACATTAATAAGGCCCAGGGCCACATCTACTTACCAGCCTGAAACATACCTTTCAGATTTTAAAAAGCACTGATTTTTGCTCTTGAAATCTACATTATTCGCCACTCAAAAAAAAAAGTTAAATGTTACTGGCACAAAGACATCCCAACAAACGCTTTGAATCCATTCATGCTCTCTGGGGTTGATTAGAGAGAATTGTGCTTCGAGAGACATCAGGGTCCCAACATCTGTTTGCATTCCATATTAGGAATTAAACTACCTCTGAGAATTACTGAGGAGAAGGGGGTAAGGGTGGAGAACAAAGGAAAAAGTCACCAGGATGGATATATCCTCAGCAACAAAGCCAACAATTAAGAGAAAAGCTCCGGCTCAATTTTTTGGTCCAGACTGGTGCTTTAGCACCTGCCCTGGTTGTGCTCTTCCCAGCTCTGCAACATTCCAAGTGACTATTTTCCACTTAACATTCATAGCCAAACATTCTTGGGGAAAAAAAAAGATTTCCATAAGACGACTAGCTTTCAACAAATCAGCATGAAAATAATGTCTCAAAATACTACAAATCAAGTCCTCCGTTAATCCAGCAGGCACCCAGGGCAGCAGAAACATGTCCCACACAAGAGAGATTACTCCTCTGTCAGGCAAAGACAGCTAAGTTCCTTCTCTGGGACCAGAATTGAAATGAGTCACAGCTAAGGAACAGTGTGCTGCAGATGTGTCACGTATGTTTAATCCAAGCTAGCTGCCATCAGCTATTCAGCAGATTAGCAAACCAATCACATTCTCCATTGCATGACTGTGGATCCTCTCTCAGGGAAGCAGCAGAAACCAGAGGCCAGTGGTGGGGAAGGAATGGGTAACTGCTTTTCAGGAGAGGTCCATGGCTGCAGCAGGATATCTGGACACTATGTGATACTTCAGATGGCACAGAGGACCTGCCTGTGCTGGTTTTCTGCCTTACTCCAGACAGCTAACCAATGGTTCCTGGTGCTCCTTAGAAAAAGAAGGGCTACAGAACATGGAAATGTAACAGGGAAGAAAATACCACCTGGTCCCATGGTATCTCTTGACCAGGCCACCAATATAGTGTCACAGTTACTGTCTCCTCAGCTAATTCTGCATTCAGATTACCCACTTCAAACAGCTTTGTTTCAAGGGAGAAGGTAACTCTGACATGTTTCAGAAAACCAGTGCCTGCTTCTCCCACCCCAGTCAAGGACCTAGCAGGACAGATAAGCAATTTTTCATCACATCTTTGCTCTGCTAATGGACTATTGCTCTGCATCTGCAAGTACATCACCAGATCTCAGTGAGTGTGGAGAGTTATTCTGGCAACCTCAAGAATTCAGATGGCTTTCCTGAATGTTTAAATCCTCATGAAGCTCACTCAGCCCCTTAGAAAGATTTGTATCTACTTTAGTGATAAGTGATTTCTCAAAAGCCTCGCTATGTGACACAGCTATCTGCAATAGACTCTTCCAGATCTCACTGTATTTCCAGTGCTCTTCTAGGAAGGATTTTGAAGATCACTTTTGGTATCAGGCTTTCCCATCCTTCTCTCCCCTGCTGTGAAGGCAATGAGCTGAAGGAAGAAGAGCTGTGCAGAGGGGCTGCTCTGAGCTGACTTGGCTCCTGGAGGAAGGACAAACCTCTGTCAGGCAGCTTCACTTATACTGGCCCCTTCAATTCCCCAGATTTCAGCAGACAGCAGGGAAGTCTTCCCGCCTGCCTGCTCTAACTCCAGCACCACACAGGAAAAAAGCAGCCCTGCCTCTGCTGCCAGAGCAGGAGGAGGAAGCACGGAGAAAGCGCCAGGAAGGGGAGAACACATCTGGAATCAATTGGAGAGCAGTGAATGCCTTGGAAAGAACTGCAGAGCTGGCAGAAACCATAGCGAGGAGCCACGTGTTCGGACGTGACTCTGAAGCAAAGGTGCAGAACGAGACGTATGCAGCATATTTAAACCCAAAACCAGAGCTCCTCTGAGGCTCTGGGGTTCTTTTCATGCAAGCAGCTAAACGTATCAGCCCTGTCATATTTTCACTGCCACTGGCCTATCACGGGTATGCTCAGAATTCAGTACACAAGACAGGAGATGAGATGAGGCAAACGGGACCCATCTGTGACTCGAGTACCAGGACTCAGTCACGCAGCAACAACATTATATCAAGCTGCTCTCAGGGTGCAGGGCGGAGGAAGTCTGTGACTGACTTGGCACACATTTCAGAACAGAAATTTGATGGTTTCAAAACACAGATTTCTTCCCACAGTTACTTTCCATTCCAGCATTCTCCTATCTTTTGCTAGTCATTTGTTCCAAGAGTAGTTTTCCATTTTCAAAGAAGCCTCCACTGTGTGTCCTGGAAAGCAGAGGTTCTGGAAAGGAGCAGGGAGTTATAAGAGAAGCGACTCACCAGTGCAGCAGCCTGGTACAGAGAGTGATTACAGCCTTCAGATATATTACCAACCTGAGGGTGTGGGAAGCATTGCTACTTGGGTACGTGGCCTTGGCGAGGTGAAAAATAAGATATAAGCTTCATTATGCAGATTTTTTAAATGGAATTTAAAAATTCAAAAGACAACATGAAAGAGCTACATAAATGACCCCAAGATTGGAAAAAGCCACAACTGAAAACCTTGAAAAGCCCAATTTATTTTGCTTATCATTAACAAAAAATAAGTGGTAACTGATTATTTTATTAAAGTATACTAATTGTGAGGAAAATAAAGTAGATGCTAATAATATTTAATCTAATGAAAAAAGTAATCAAGAAAACCAATAGCCAAAAGCTGCGTCTGATAAATTCAGCTCTGGTAAAAGACACCATTTCATTTTGTTTACTGATTTCTAAATGACAGTCATTAAGTCAGCTGGTGAGAAGGACTCAGTCTTTTCCATCTTTTCCTGTCTTTGTGCTGAAAACATTATGTCACCCAAACCAGAGGTACCTGAGTGAGACATAATGGCCTACAATGCAGGTACAGCCAGAAGAGACAACCTAAAGCCAGACCTATAGGTCAATATCCTGGAACCCTAACAAGAACTGGTGGAAGTCAATGTACATAAATTAAAGCTGATTAAACTAAGCAGCATACACATTTATAAGCGTAATGAGCACATCCCATGAAGGGGAACAAGCTATTGAAAAGTGTAGGTGCAGTTCTGTGTACCACCTAATATGACAAACTACCAACTGCCCTTGGAATCAGGGGCTGCGCTCCCCCTCCCCGGCTGTTGAGAGATGCAGTCACGCCACAGCCATTGCCAGAAAATTAATCCAAACAACAGTCATCTGTTTGGTCATAAACTCAACTGTCTCACTTTCTATCTGCTTAAGCACAATGCCCAAAGCAGTGAGGAGGCTGAGCATATGGCCGGGGCACAGAGACGAGGGGGACTGTTCTTCTCACAGCAGCCCACGGTTACGCTACATTAAGCGCAACTTTGCAATGCACCTGAAAGCCACTTCATCCCAGAACAAGAGGCTGGATGGACATTTAGCATATGCTATTGCCACTACCTGCTTCACTTGTACTTAACTTCTAGAGCATCCCCACGTAAGCCAGCATAAAGCTGGCTCATACACAGTGAATTTGTCTAGTATCTCAGGAAAGATTTTCCCATTGTTACAAAATCCTTTTAAAGCCTCTTTTCCCCAGGCCTTCCAGCTAATGTATGTTTACCACATTCCTCCTGTAACCACAAACCAGTATAGACTTCTTCCCTACACAGGCCACCTGCACAGCTCAAAGGTAAAGCTGGAGGTCAGCAGCACATCTGACCACCTTTCAAGTGCCTCTTCCTGGGCTGGGTATCACTAAAGCAGCTCCTGCAGCCCCCCACACTCAGCAGCACCATTGGAAATGTGCTGCTCCCTTGCCACCACCCTGTCAGTGTCATGGGACACAAAACATGTACTGGTTTAACAGTAGCAACATGCAAAATATTCACATTAAAATTACTGCATATCACTGGCAGTCCTACTTTTAAACTGCTCTGTTTTACTGAAGCTATATCAATAAACCTTAAAAGCTAAATTGATGTAAGAGCATCTCATGCCAGGGCATGTCTGTCAGCATCTGCAGCTCCCTTAGTGTATTACTACATGAGTTCCCAAGTTTACCCCTCCATAATTCTCAGCAGATCCCCACCTTCCACAGCCAAGTGCATTAAAGGTCCTTTTTCTCCCCCCTGCTTGCACATCTACAGAAAGACAAAAAACACAGGCTATGCAAAACTTAAACCCTTCCAAGCCAGTCAGTTTGCCCTTCTGTACATCCCCTTTCACACTCACAGTGTCAGGCTAAACAAAGCCACTCACTCCAGGATACAGGCCTGGAAAAAAAAGCATTAGCATCTGGCAACCAAGAGCAGCACCCCAGCATACGAGCCTGAGAGCAAATACAAGTCTCTGGCACGAAGAGGAAACACTGGGACATATGCCTGAGTGCTTCTGTCAATCTTGCAGTGGGGGAATGCCCGATTTTTTTTAATATATATATTTTTATCATATTACTGAAAGGAAATGCCAGGGACTGCTGTGGCCCCTGTCCCTTGAGGCTCCACTGCTGCCATCAGGCTGCACTGCCTTTGCAGCAATGAATATTTAAACAGGGCAATAAATATTTCAGAGCACATTCATCCCAATAAGAAGTCTACTACCAATAGAGAGATGAGACAACCACAAGGACTGGGGCCGCTCCCTGTTCTGCCCCTCTGGCTCCCACACCGCCTGCCCTTCCCTGGCCCTACTTCCCTCCAGCCCTCAACAGGCACCTGACAGCCTCAAATATTCATGAGCACAGCTCCAGTTACTTTCCAAACAAGCAAAAAACACCTATGAAAAAAGTAACAAGGTGCTCTGCTTTCCACAGAGGTGCAGAACACAGCTAGCTCAGGCTTTGCTTTCACCTCTCCTGGGGCTTCTGGCTCTTAGGTGCTCATACTCAGGAAGAAAATAATTTGCTTGAAGACCCTACAGTCTTAAATCTTTTAATATTGCACCTTAAAAGAGGAAAAAAAACTAAGATCACCAAACCCAAAGCTCAACTAGCACCTGGTCGAGAAATAGTATGTGACAATCTGTCTTTACTCCCCATAACTCCCTCCCCTAATTTTAGCAGTGCATTTATTCAGGCATTTCTCAGGTGTAAGCAGCTCCACTGGCCTATCAGTGGGATGCTAACAGATGTACACAGCTTGGCCATCACTGGCACAACTAAAATCAGCTAGAAATCAAGTTTAGGATGTAACCAAAAACCCATTCATTTACTCATCTATCACCTGATTGTCGTTCATGTACTGGGGGCTATTTTGACTTTGACAGTGATAAAAGCTTGGGGTTTATAAGTAGGACCTTAGCTATGCTCTCACCTCTAAACTTCTCGGTTTTTAAAGATAATTTCAGAGAGTAACTAATACTTTGCAGAAAATCAAAATCAGATATAAAGACATTTATTCAGGATCAAATTCATAGGGCCATGAAACCTGCAGCCAGACTCAAAAATTATCTTTTGCAGCAGCTTCCACTGCACATCTACCTAGATTCAAAACAGCTAAGATATTTGCTGCTCACACAGCAGTATATGGAGAACGCTTCAGACAACAAATAGACCTACTCTGAGTGAAAGGAAGCCAAAAAGACACCTTCACAAATAGCAGCCAAAGGGTTATCCTGAACGACAGACACAAGCTAGTCTGCCCTGGCTAATTGAGCTGCACCACGGCATCTCCTTTCCAGGTGAAAGCTTTAACTAACAGCATATAGAAAAAGGGTAATCTCTGCCTTTACTGGCACCCACGGACCATCTTTTAAAAGATGATGGTCACCAAACGGCAGTCACAACGTGTCACATGCTGTCAAAGGTGCCTCTTGGACTGTGCAAGAAGACACTCTTCATACCTGGATCCTGGCCCAGCTCAAGGTACAAGCTGGGCACCAAATGGCTCAGCCCTGTCATGGCTTGGGCACAGCAGGGAGCATGCAAGGGTATGCGAAAACTCAGCAAGGTCTGCAGATGCAGTCTTGGATTAAAGTGCTAAATTCCCCTGCAGTCTCATTTCAGCTGCTTTTAGACCTTTGAAGGAGAACAGCCGGGTCTTTGCTATGTGCAGGAAGGGCCCTGCAGCACATTCAGAGAGAGTTTTATACCGCAAGCCAGAGCTCCTGCTATTTTTTCCCTGGCCCTCATAGCCGAGGGGAGAGACCAAGGCAACCCCCAAGTGCTGGGCAGCCTTCTTGGGATGGCCAGTTTCATATTAATGAAATTCTCTCTCATCCTCCTGCTCTGTGGCACAAAATGGTGAAGTATTGAACCATCGAACAATAAAACCTCTTTCCAGCCAGCATTCCAAGGCAGAGCACCTGCCTATTGAATAGGTAGATCAATCGTCTGCCGCCACCCTCTGTCCCTTCTGCTCCTGAAAAAGCAGCAATCCCTTGGTCAAGACTGGCCATCAGCCACGCCACCAAAAAGATGCTGTTTACATTAAAAGCATAAGATAGCAGTCACAGCAGTGTAATTCAGAGACTGACAACAATCCTGCTGCTTTGCCAGCAGTGAGTCCTGGGATTTTACATCTCTGCTTCTAACTACTACCCCAGCTGTCCTTCATATATCACTGAAACGAAAGGATCCAGTCAGAAGTCAGACTGCAACCTGGCCCAAAAAACACCTTGTACCTTCCTATCTTATTAAAAGACCTCATACACAGAAAAAGGAAAACATCTTGGAAGATGAGCAATTACCTCACCAAGTAATTTAGAGCAGGAGCCACCATTTTACAGCAGACATCAAAATAATGAGCACTCCTTTGCTGACTGTGCAGCTCTGTGTTATTCCCATGATGGGCTGCCTACCCAGCAGCATGTTAACATGGAAAAAAACAGTGTCTGATCTCACGCAAGGATTAAAAAAATACATTTTTGATACCATACAAAAAGTGTTAGAAAGGAAAACAACATTTAATTCTGTGGCTCCTGAGGACTTCTCATGATTCAGAAAATAAATGCAAACAGATGAAAAAGTTAATTTGGATCATATCAGCTTCACTGGCATGCAAAGGGCAGAGCAAGCACCCTGGGGAGAGGGAGGGAAAGATTTGCCGTAGATCAGGTTACTATCATTGACAGCTGACCTAAAACACCACAAGATTTGACCAGACTCTACCCTATCTCCTAATTTCCAAAGGTGGTACTGCCTCCTTTAAGAGATACAATCTGTGAAACATGTAACACTGAGGTCAGGGAGGAAGGAGATCCTGCAGCACAAGTATGTAAGTGGTCCAGACAATAATCCTCTCCACATTAAGAACTAGCCCAATTAACTGAAACAAGGAGAAAGTAGAAGTGAATTGTTCTTTTGAAGATGTAGAATTTTCAATGCAAAGCAATGAGGACATGAGGAACCGGAATAATTTCTCCACAGTCTGAGGCTACTGCATGGAACAGACAGGCAGTTGCTCTGTCCTAAAAAGATGCTCTTTGGAAACAGTTGTCCGTCTGCAACCCAACACACTCAGCCTGAGAATTCAGAACCCCAGCCTGCTGTTTGGGCTCCACGGTCTCATCCCTTAGATGGGCCAGCACAGCCCACAGACATCACTGTCAAACCTGAGAAATGTTCTTCAGCATGAACCCTCAACACTTGGTTTTAACTCTCCCTCTTTTGATGGGATCTGAACTACCCACCATCACAAACTGAGCTTTACTTCTGTCCTACTCAATTTTTAGGAAGTGTTTATGTTCAAAAGTGGCCAACAATAGCATGAGTAGCACCCACAGCAGCCAATACATTCATTGGTAACAGAAGTGTCCTTGATTTGTTAGGCCTTCAACATCCACTAGATGATTCACAGGAAGACTGATACATCTGAAAAACTTCCTTTAAATTCTTTACAGTGAAAATTGTTCTTTTAGCTTCCTCTTGCATGTCTAGGGCATAAAGCCTTTTCAGTATCTCAGTATTTGGCACCACAGGGCACAAGGACCACTTCCATTTTACAGCCATGGTTGATCTTAGATGATCACAAAGGAAAAGGTTTTGTGCTCTGCTTCTGCTAGGTACGACCAACATCGCACCAAATCAACAGACTCATCTCCATGCACTTCTGCAAGAGCAGTTCTACCACAGCTGAGCTCACATGAGGGCACAGCACAGGAGCAGCTCACACAGGCACAGCAATCCCCTGGCAGAAATTTGGGACAGACACAGCTGAAGGCAACTCCCAAACCACTTCACAGCTGAATTCTTGAAGATATCCCTGCTCACTTTGGATGGGTTGGACTAGATAACCTTTAAAGATCCCTTCCAACCCAAATCATTCTATGATTCTAAGGTTTTATGATTGGCTACAGGAACACTCTTCTGCTAGGATTGTCTGAACAGTAGCCAGGAGGCTCATCACAAATCTGCATTTAAACCATGTCAATCAAACATCCTTCTTTCTTGCCACCAGATTCTTTTCTCCTAGATTTAGGCCAGAGAGGATCTCAGAATAATTATATAGTGACACACAGAGCCTCACAGCTAACCTAGAGGCCTACTACACTTTTGAAAGCCACTACAGCCCTCTACAAATGCCCTAGAAGAATGAAATTCATCTTCCTCTATGCTCTTCCAAAACATTAGGAAATTCCTATTACTCAGTCCTAGCTATTCTTCTTTGTGTTACAAATAACACAGCTCAAAGTTTCCTACCCATCCACTAAAAAAAAAAAAAAGCCAAAAGCCACTGGCTTTCTGTACACTGCTGCTTTAAGCAGAGGTCTGGTTGGTAGATGTGTTCTTGGCCATGTCAGCTGCCAAGCAGGACCCCAGCCACTCATCAGGGAGGGAGGCTTGGAGCTGGCAGGCAGGAGAGCCAGGCAGGCACGGATCTGAAAGGAGACACTCAGCTCTGCAGCCTTCAGTGCAGCTTTCTCTTGACTTCTGTGCAACATTTGCAGTAACTCCTGCAGCCCCCTGTCAAAACCAATTAAAAGTATCCTAATAAAAACCAAAAAACGTTCCTGAGAAATCACAGTTGAGCTGAAAGAGACAGTAAATTCACCGCCTTTCTCACCTCCTCACAGCAGGGCTTGTTAGAAGACCTTCATTTTGTCTAGGGCCAAAGTCACCATCGGGCTGCTCAAAGCTACAGTTTCAGACTTGATGGAGAACACGAATCATGGATCTTTAATCTGCTTAAACCCGATTTAGATTCATCTCATTGAATAAGACAAAGTATTCAGAAGTCTGGCTTTCTGATGAAGCACTAAGATCTCCACAGTATTTTTTCCACCCTTCAGAAGTCCATGTTCCCAGATAAATTCACTCTCACACCCCTTGCAGCATTTTGATCAAAAGAGGCTTTGAAGACCTAGAGTCCCTCAGAAAAATGCTCTTAGGATAAAGGTTTGCAACTGGCTTTGGATGACCTAAATTCTTTCTGCCACTAAAAGAGTCAGCCCCTCCTTGACTACACCACCTCATCAGTCACACTTAGTGCATTCACAGTCTGTCACCCATGTCCCTGTGAAGGACACACAGAGCAAGAACTGTCCGAAGTTCTCACCACAGCCTTCAGTCACCACCTTCCTCATTCCCCTATCTCACCACACTACACTCCCAGCCACAGATTGGCTCCATCACACAGTTTAACATGACTCCGAAAAAGTATTTACATCTCCCCAACCAAACTCATATGAAATGGACTCCTAGAACTACTTTTCCTCCCTTTCCCATTGTTTCAAGATAGAATGCTTCATCCTGGAACAGGGTAGAGATAGGCCTGAGAAAGGATTTGCAAAGCCAATGTAGCAACATTAAACAGCATCACACACAAAGAAAGGCAAAGGGAAAGTTAAAGCAAACAAATCTGCATTAAATATTTGAGCACTAGGCAAAGCTAACACACCACAATATCTTATAGTCAACCAACAGTCAACAAATTGACTAATTCACTAATTTCACCAAATTTACATGCTGCTCCTCCTATACCTCCTGATTCAGGCTGGAAGGATCATTTTTAAGTTTAGACAGATTTAAAACTATGCCTGTTGAAACTGAAATCTTTTCCTTTGCTGCCCTATTTATCTAAACCACATTTTATAAAGCAGGAAGGGACACACACTGAAAAACAAAAGCCTTTCATACTCCTGCTCTCTAATATTCCTAAGTACTTTGCATAATTGTTCCGTTTTGATAACCTCCTTTCATATGATGCCATAGCAAAAATGAGAAAAGCTACAAAGAACAACAAATCAAATTAATGATTTCACTCTTCATGGAGGGTACACTAGACAAAGGAGGACTAGTACTATCTAAGAAATCCAAACTCCTCTCCAAGGCATTTTAAAATCAATCTTTTACAGTAATTTAAAGCCGGTTTTGCTATTAAGACTGGAGGGAGAGCATAGGCCTAGATAAGGAGCTTCAGTGAGACCCGACGGGTGAATGATGGTCTATGCGCTGTGTAGGTCAAGCTCTGATTATCTACATCTTGGCTAATCAGAAGCAATTATCTGAAAGTCAAATATGCCCTCCAAGTCAGGTAACTCATGGAGACCAGGACTTATATACAGAACACAGAAATCCTAAACTCCACAGGACCACAACTGCAGACACTATGAATTTTAAGCAGGATAACCAGGAGGACAGTTCAGAGGGTTTTAACCATACTCAAGACTCCCAGCCTGAGGGCAGACTTCAGAAGCTAGGAAGATTACCCTTGCAATTACTTGGACATTTTTGGTGTATCCATGCACCCTCAGATTACAGGCTACTTGGAGTGCAATTCCAGCTAGGTATTTAGAGACCACTTGGGGTAAAAACCTCCATTACAGGCAGGGCTGGTAGAGCCAGACTGGTTACTTCCCATTGTAGGACCCAGTTTTCAGTTGTTAAAATTCCAAGATACCATTCAAATGGAATTTTTTTCATGCTATCTGTAACTGATTTTGGAGTTGGTGACTTCTTTTGTTACTTAAGCCACAGCAATCCAACCCAAGAAAAAAGTAGAGAGCATATTTTGTCTTGTTTATGTTAAGGGAGGAGGAAACCACCACATACACTTGGAAAAGCCTTAGAGAACTTCTTACTTACAGAAAAATTTGCATTTCAGGAATCTGTATTTAGCCACCGAGATCTGACCAACATTATAACAAAAGTATGGAAAATTACAGCGCCTGTCTTACATTTAATCAATCTCCCAATAAAGCCATATGCAATGGTCAAAAAAGGCTAGAATATAAAGGAAGAAATAACAGCATGCAAAACCTGCCAAAAAAAGGAAAGAACTGATCCATTCTTTATATGCCTCACTGAAAGAACAAATGGTAGCAACAAGCTTTATGTCAGATACTAGGAAAGGCTTAGCAATGCTTAGAAAGGCCAGTAGTGGCATTGCAAATACTTTTAAGGCAGGTTACTTGCCATCAGGAATGGTTTAGATATGGTTTATTCTAACAGGAAACAGAGATGCTCTGAAGGGTGGCTGGTTGTGCCATTTGCACCCCATTGTCTATGATTTTATGCTCTCATTTGGAGATCATTCACAGCACCACAGGAGATACTGGCCATGTTAGATCTAGGTCTGGAGATCACTGACAGCAAGGAAATGATCCCTCTCCAGTATTTTGCACCATCTCCTTTCCAGGGATGATGTAACATCAAGGAGCAGTTACCCACCTCAAATCCAAAAAAACCAAGAAACAGACCTGTAAGTACAGCAGGAGAAAATTAAATTGAGACAAGAAGCCTGAGCACTATCAGCATAGGCAGTAACAGGGAGCAAAGAGATAGAACAGACAAGTATGACTGCAATAGGAGCAGAAAAGGCAAACTAAATGAGGAATGAAGGGAGTGGGTGGAGAGTTAAAAAAGCCTATGACAAGGAGACTGTAGTGAGGACAGAGAGGAGGAGGAGGAGGAAGAAAAGCAAAGAATAAGCAGGTCTAAAAACCAGCTGAGAAGGAACTGAAGTGATCAAGGTAAAGTAGTAGTCTGCCAAAACAGGAGGGCACGTAACTGGAGAGGAGGAATGAAGGCTGGGAGAGTATGGATACAGTATGGCTTGTACGGGGCAAGCTACTGACCAGGGATCATGGGGAGAGAGTGAGAGGAAGAAGAAGCATCCATCTGTCCTCCAGTGATGGAGGGCAGGGGTGAGACAGGAGAGGTCACACAGGGATGAAAGAGAGGGGAAAATGTGCATACTACTGTACACCCCCAAAGCCTAAACCAGAGCCTAATATTGCAAAACGTCCCCATTCCTCTGCTGTCAGCAAATACACAAAACCAACTGGCAAACACTGATCAAGCTGGTCTGCAGAGAAAATGACAGCTAATTACACAGTCAGTCAAAGTGGCAGAGGTCTGTGGGCTGTATCTGGGATGGCCAACTCTGCCACTGATAACTTGCAGGGGTCATCATGGTGCCACATACACTGAAGCTGATGGGGACGGTTAGAGGGTTGTCTGTTTTTTCTTTTCTTTCTTGTGGAAAAAAATAGCATACAAACATGTGATTAAGGAGTATCATAAATAGCCACAGAAATAAAGAGAACAAATGAAGGTTTCTTTCCCGACTTAAAATACGGAAATGCCCTGTAATTGAAATGCCTCCCCATTAGCATCTTGATCACTCTCAATTCAGTTTAAGAATAATATTGCTAAATGAACAGTTTTGCAAAAAAAAAAAAAAAAATCAGGTATTAAGCAAAACACAATGCTGAACAGCATTTGTCCCATTTTCTTTTATGCAGGCAAAACACTATTTTTTCCAAAAGCTTCCAGTTAAGCATTAATTGCTCTGGCCTCTATGAACCCTACAAAACCAGCCTATGCATCTCCTGCCCTCACTGTGAGCCCACCCTCCAACAGCCCAGCAAAAAGCCATCCCACACAGCAGAGGATCATAAGTGACTCTACAGGAGCATACCAAAATACTTTTGGTAGGAAAATTAACATTTCTCTACTGTGATTCCAGAGTACGTCTGATAGAAAGAATACTGACTACATCCTTTTAAATAGTATTCTATTTAAAAGAAGACTGAGGCAAATTAACCATCTCCTCCCTGGTACTCAGACCTCCAAGGAATGCCTGTTAGCAAAGTCTGTGACTCTGCAGCTGGGAGGTAAGTACATTAAGGAACTCATTGCAAAGGGGCAGCCAACTGCACACACCATTTGCTGGAAACGGATCTAGAACAGGAGCATGGAGCATTTTACCCAAAGCTGTCAGTAAGACCAGAACCCATGTCTAAAAAACATCACACACAGAGACACCCACTGCAGACCCCTTTTGCACTAGTGTTAGAATTTTATAATACAAGGCTAGTCTATACTAATTAAATGCAATGGAGCCATCATGAATGAATAACCTGAAGGGAAAGATGCTGCTGGTTTTAAGAGCCTCCTTTGCAACCTTGAACTTTTGTAATTTTTGGTAGCTCACTACAACCTCTTCACTGATCCAGATACTTCATAAATTAATAGTTCTTAAAATACATTTAAAATTGTATGTTAAATTTACACAGCCTTGGCAATCAAATATCACAGAAAACTTAGGCATCCTCATTTCTCAATTCCCGGGGATAACCACCTAGTCACCTGCAGAAGAAATGCACTAGGGAGCAGCGAGGTTATTTCTAGGACAGGGACTCAAGGAAATGGCAGTGCTGTATCAAGTTGCTTTTCTCCATCCTGCCTAGGAAACGTTGAATATGGCTTCTGCCATCCCAAGGCAGCTCCACAAGCACCTGCAGTGGTTCACTTCTACTCCAGTGCATCTCAAAATGCTCAGCACAGGGGGCAAAGAGAAAGACTAAAAAACACTCACCAGGTTCTGACAGGCACCACTGATTCTTAGGCCCTTAGGAGTAAGCCCTTCTCAACCAGCAGTTAAATCTCTAAGTGTAACAACAGTTACAGACACAACCCATAGCCCCACCTCAAGCAACTATGTCCTAACATCAGGGAAAATGAGATGCAGATTAATCTTTGCATTCCCAGGGGATAGTCTCCTGGAAAAGTGACTGGACAGGATATCTCTCACACAAACCTCTGATGCTGACTTGGTATCTTGCAGCACTAAGGAGAAGCCCTATGATATAGAGTAGGAGAGAATGAAAAACTAGGAGATAGGTATAGGCACTGAGTCAGATACCGTGTAAACAAGCACCATTTCTCGAACAGCAAAGAAAGGGGAAGAGCAGAAGTCTACAGACAGAGAAGAGAGCAATTCCCTTCAGACAGCTCATGCAAGATTGCAAGGTAACACCAAAGCAAGGAGGAAGCAGCAAGGACAACTGAACTGAAAGGAAAGGGACATGCAATCCTCAAAGCAGGGGAAAGGGACAGGGAAATAATGGTAGCTCTAAGTCCAAGAGGAAAAAAGGGGGTCTTCTACCACACACAGATAAAGCTTTTCTTTCTTAATTGTTTCTTTTAAAGGAGCAGGGGAATCCTGCAGCATCCAGCTTGCCTGGAGGGGAACAGAACCTAAAGCAGCTGTAAGGGGACGGGAGGGGGGAGGCTGTTCTGGGACTCAGTCTCCCTTGCAGACAGTTCAAACAAAGGAGGACGGTCTCCTATAATGGGATGCATTGTACATTTTTAGCTAGCACAAGGTGGCTGTCGTGACAGGGTTCCCCATCTCCTGTCTCCCCCCTCCAACTACACACCCCTGCATGATCCCAATATGGAACACAAAGATCTGTTTTATCACACCATTACTGTAATGGGAGGTAGAGGAAGACAGGGGAAGGGAATGAGGCAAAGGAACGAAAAGGAGACAGAGCAGCCTTTAATGAGTCAGCCACTGCTCTGATTTAAATAAGATGTCCATTTAAGGAGCACTGCAATTGTTAGGTTTTCTTAATTTATATAAACAAATCACTGACTGAGCAAGCAACTTTTGGCTGCACATGTTGTCTCACAACTACACACAGGGTCTGGAAGAGAAAGGGTTATAGAAGGGGGAAGGGAAAGGGAAGAAAACCTCTGGAAAAAATGAGACTGCTTGCTGGTTCATTTTAACAAGGACATAAATTAGTCTCAAAGCCACAAACGCCATCACCTCCCTGAGCCCTGGGCAGAGTGTAGCAAGTCAAACACGTGCCAAGATAAACGGTGCTAGCTGGAACCTCCAAGGGGTGCTGGGGGGGACAAGAGGGGGCATGCTGGCAAGCAGGGCAGCAAAGATGCTTCAAATGGTGCCACAAAATGGAGACTGGTGATCTTACAGCTGCACAAAAGCAGACTTTCTGATGTTTCTGCTTACACCCACATCAAAAGCTGAGAACTCAAGACAGATAAAGAAGGAAAAAGGGGTGCTGAGGTCAGAAAATAGCTGTTCTCCAAGGTCTGGCTTTAATTACCACAAGCAGCCCTTCCTCCTCCTCCTATCTTGGAAGAAGGCCCGCCAGCGGGCAGCAGCCCAGGTGAAAGGTTCCATTGCTGAGAGCAGGGAGGGGAGCAGACAATGGCAGGGGGATTCATTACAAAGGCACACACACACACTCTCAGCACTGCCGGCTGCCACATGGGCTGGGGGGACCCCTTAAGGAGGAGGCAGCTCCCTCCCCACTCTCTGAGATGCTCGACACCTTCCCCCTCTCCCAGCCCTGATGGGAAACAGATTTGGAGGAAAACGCCAGCAAGGCACTGGGCTGTCCAAGAAAGGGAGGGCTTTGTGCTCCACACAAGCCAGCAACCTCAGCATGCAGCACACAGAGAAAAAGCCTTTTAGCATATAATGCCCATCCAGAGAAGACTCTCTCTTTTATCTGCAATTAGTACATAATGTACTGGGCCTCGTTTAACACACATTTTCACTGATTTAGGATTAAGGGGGATAAGGCTAAGGTACTTTCTGTTAATGAATCTGAGCTCTTACTCTCATTAGCAATTTTTATTTCCTCTTTTTCAAGCACGTTTCTACCTTCCAGCATCTCCCATTTCTTTCCATCGCTGCTTCTAGTCTTGTCACTCCACACACGCATATTTATTCTGTTTTATCAGCTTGTCACACCTATACAGAAACTCATCTCCAAGATCTCCAAAGAAGACAGCAAGCTTGCTCCCTACAATACAAGAGAACTCAGACCAGGTAGGCAATGTTTTCTGGAGACTGAACTAAACAGAGCAAAACTGTAGCAATGCTGAATTCATTCAGTGGCAATTACCAGCTTAACATATCAACAATATTCACTTTTCATAAATGAGACAGAGCCCCAAGGAAGTAAGTTCACAGGTTTGAGTAATGGCACTCCACAGCTTCAAACTACACTGTCGAATAAGAACAACGTGGCTGGGGATACTGTCTTGAATGCGACACACTCCTTCAGCCCCACACTTGGCCAAACCTGCAGTGAAGTACTGCTAAGGACCAGCCTAGCAGTCAAATGATCCCCCTGAGAGAAGGCAGCACTGTGCTAGAGCTGAATTCACCTGTGCTGTCTTCCTCAACTCTGCATACAACAGCTATCCATCATTCATCTGGATCCCCAACTGAAACACAGTCTGAGTTCTCCTCTCCTACTGCTTTTTTAATATGCATCTTCTTCAGCATCTCAGCATGTAAATACACAATGCAAATCCTGAAAATCTAAACTAAATAGTTCATACTCTCAAGACAAACGTAATTCAAGGTCAAACAATACAATAACGCACAGTCTTGATACCTCCTTTCCCACATCAATAAATTAAGAGTTTCTGTGGAAGACAGATTTCCCTGGAGTCTATTAGGATATCCTAAACCTTTAAATGAGTTTATATCCTCCCCTGTTTCAGCCAGTGCTCCAGTAGAATCCCATCCTTCCCAGCTCTGCACATCCCCAAGCCAACAGGCTCGTGCTCCAGGGTGCTCGGTCCCAGACAATTGGTCCTGGTGACCCAGGTACCTTTCTGCACCGCACAGACACGGGCTGCAAGCGTGACAGCTGTGGCTGAGGGCACATTGCAACACAAGGCTGTGCAGAACAACTCTCTGAAATGTGCACACCTGCAGCTTAGGGGCACACACCTCCATCTGACCAGGCACACTCTGAGCACACAGCAAAACACAAATGGACGCTGACTGCAGAGACACAGCTTTCCAGCATCACTTGCTAAACTAAATATAGGTACAGAAAGCCCCATGAGATTTCTGCAGAGCTCTTCTGTCTCAGAACAGAAAGCCTTGGTCCAGATAAAAAGGAATCTGTAATGGAAGGGACTAAGTAGCAGAAGCAGAAGGTGGGGCTTGGGAGCCTGGGAAGATACCTTTAGAGTGGACAGAGACCTATTTTTCAGCCATTGACAATCCATGCAAGATGAGAGAGGGAAAGGGTCAAAGTGGGTGTCACTTCTCACAGCAGATTCATTCTGAGTTAGGCACCAGTGAAACAGAAGCCCCTTGCAGTAGGACATGCAGGATCTCAGCAGCAGCTAATGAAGGGGGCTTCAGCCAGAGCTAAGGAAACCCAAAAAGGCAGTATGCATCTATTCTATAGACCTGCAAAGCTGTACAGAAAAAAAGCACTTGTGAAACCCAGATTTGAAGAAAAGTTCCTTCTGAGAGTCCTTCCCTCCACCCCCTTTGGGAATATCCCCCAAAGGTTTCCTGCTCTGCAAGGCACTGCGGGGACATTATATAATTCCCAACTCCAAAGGATTCCAGCTCCACGATGCCGCTCTCCTACTCCTCCCTCCCTTCGCCCGCTCCCTCCGGTGGTGAGTTGCATATGCCATGCCAGGAAAAAAAAAAAAATTCAAAATCCAAAAGCATACAGCAGCCTTAAAAGGCGAGCACTGTTCGACGAAAACCCTTTGCGGTGGATGCGCGATGGCCCTGGCAGCTGGGCGCGCTCCTTAGGAAACGTCAGCCGCTTTCCCCCGGGAAGACATGGGCAGCCCCACGCCTACAGCTACCTACAAGGGCTTCCCGGCCCCGCGGTGACCGGCAGCCGGATGGAGAAGCGGCGGGGAACACGTCCACCTTCGGGATCGGCTGTTCAAAGGCGGGTTAAGCCCAACTCGAAGCAGAGGCAACCCGTGCCCCTCGCGCACCGCTCTCTCTAGAGGGCACTGCGAGGTTGCTCCGGGCAGGGGGAGCGCAGGAACCCCTTCCCCAAAGCTCCCACCGCGGGGCTCCCTCCCGCTCCGCTCCGCTCCGCACCGCGCCGGGCGCCCCGCTCCCTGCCCAGACAAAGCCGGGAGGGCAGCCGCCGGAGCCCGGCCCGCCCGCCACCCTTACCTGAGTTACCATTTTCTTTTTCTCCATAAACCAAAATGGGGGAGGCCGGCCGCACGNAAAAAAAGAGAAAAAATAAAACGAAATAAAAAAGCAGCAGCCCCGTGGAGGCGGGCGGCGGCGGGTGCCTGCGCTGCGCTGCCTCGCCGGCGCGGTGCTCCCCACCGCTCCCCGGGAACTTGGAGGCTCGACGAAGGCGCAAACGCGAGCTGGAAACAAAAGCGAAGGTGGCCCCGTGCAGCGCCGGTCCCGGCCGGCAGAACCTCACGGCCGGCCCCAGCTCCTCCGCACCTACCATTCCCAGCGCCCCAGGCCTCCCCTGCCTGGACCTCAGCAGGCGGGAGAGAGCATCTCCCGGCTGGAGGATGCCGGAGAGATAGCTGTCAGTTTTGCGTAGACTTCCCTCCTGCCACAAAAGGGAGAACGCGTGGGTTACACGGTGTGTTGGCTGAACCGGAAGCAGTATCCGTGCCAGGATCTGCATTTCTATCATCATAAAACCTGGAGACTGCTGGACTCCTTCCCAGCTTGCTTTTTTCCCCTCCCATTTATCTTCAGCAAGCATCTGGCCCTGAGCACCTGAGCACGCCACGGTTGACAGCATCTGTTCTCTCAGCGACCCCGTAAAACAGAGTGATACACTGCTACCCCATTTGCCAGACGGGATCTGAGATGCTCTGATTGATTTTTCCCAACGTTGCACCCATGGAAACCCACGGACAGGGCTGAGTGCAGGCCTGCCAATCCCACAGTCAGACAAGAAGACTGTACTGATGCTCCAGTGCTCATGACACAAAGATAAAACCAGCTCAGGCAAGTTGTGCTTCTGATGTATCTCTTCTTGACACCTGGTACTCAAGAGACTCCCCAGGCTTTAGCAGCAGAGAAGCCAAATTACGGTGCAGTAACACCTCAAATCCCCATGTGTTCTTTGCATGAATATGCCCAGTTATAATTTACATGAAGAAGAAAAAAAAAAAAAAAAAGCCCAGCAGTTTTGTTTCATGGGCTTCTGCTACAGCAGCGCTCTCCAGGCAGCCCATGCTGACCCACGATGCTTTTTAGTTTCCCAGTCTCACTTGCTGCAAACTGACCTCTGGCTCCCTCCCTTCTTCCTTTCCTTTCCTTGCCCTTTCGCTCCTCATTCAGCAGGCCAGCAGGAGCGTGTGTCACAAGCCAGTCTCTCCTCTGTCGTGAAAAGCAGGAGACCAAGACATCAGAAGCCCTTACATGCCACCAGTGCATAGAGACAGAGCCATGGGCCAGCTGCCCAACTCAACCAAAGCGTGGTGTGGGATCCTCTGGGAGGGAGCCAGAGCCTCCATGGCTGCAGCACACAGGTCTCTGAGTCAGAGTCCACGTTTTTCTGTGTTATCTCATCCTCTCTGGTAACTTGCAAGTTACAATATTTACATGCAATGTTGCAAAACCAGGGAAAGTAGTGGATTTAGTTCCCCCCCCCCCATTACAAACCTGAGATTCCGAAGTACAGTTCTAGGTCAAGTGTAAATTCCATTTAAAAGCAGCGAAAAACACAGTGACCTCCTTAAACCTTTGACGTGACAAAGCACCAGGTTTCAGCATTGTGCACCTCATTCATCAGACCTCTAGGATAATCTCCTTATTCTCTCCATTAAGTACTTGAACTGTTGTGCTCACTCGGTCTTGGCCGTGCCATGAAGGCAGCATCTTCTTGTCCCAGGCTGTAGCACAGACCTTCTGGACATCATCCCACTACTGTTAACCAGAATAGCACCATTTCTACTCCATTTTGGCCTGGGGAACCTCCAGAAATACTTGCCATCAGAGTCTTCTAAGTAAAATGAGATGCCCAACCACGCACTGAACCTCCCCTTGCACTGCCTCCCACCACCCAGTTGGTACATCTGCTTTGCTCATGTGCCAGCAGAGTGGGAATTCCCTTCAGTGCAATCTACTGCTGGCCTCCCTCTTTCATCTCCATTATGGGCCAGAAAGCTTCTCCTTCCCCATGCCTGGAATATATCCACCTTTGCTCCTGTCGAGCAAGAGAAAAGACCCAATTTTCAGTGGATGTGCCCAGGCAAAAAGAAACCCAAGTCTGCAAGAGTTCCCACTGCAGCAAAACCAGCTGAAATGAATGTCAGATAGAGAGTTTCAAGAGCTTAAAACATACCATGCAAACACGACCAGACCTGGCAACACTTTGAGATCTTTGTTGCCTTAGCTTCTACTGGAGCCGAGGAGCAACATCTGATAATGAACAAGGCCAACAAAAAATTGGTGAATCTGCGCAACTCATCTTTCCTCACTGAGAGATGGGGGTTCAGCTGTTGTGTCATGGCCATGCAGAATAATTTGGTGGACCTCCACTTAGCTTCTCCTACGTGAGAATCATGGAACCACTCCTGAATTTACCATCACAGTTTGCCACCCTCTACTAAGCAAAACCAAAACCCAAACTGCAGATCTTGCTCCTGAAAAGAATATTTAGTTACGAGCAGAGCTGAAGGCTGGAAGCCTGAAGAACACATAGCTCAGAGCCACGAGATCACCCCTTCCTACTTACTGCATTTATTCAAAAAGCAATGTATTCAGAACAGCTCTAGATGCCAATACTTCTGAGTTCTTATGGTTTCTCATACATCATAGGCACATATGCATCAAAACTTTGTTACTGTGCTGTAGAAGTAGCATTTTGAAATAACTATGGGCAAATTTAACTAGTCTGTCTGCAGTGCCAGGGCACAGCTGATAATCCTCATCATGCCAGGCAAAGCTCCTTGCTCCCACCTGAGCACATCTGTGACACTTTTATATTCTCTTCTGTGTTCGCACAGATGTACATGGTGGTTTCTGGTTAGCTCCTATCATGCAAATCCTAATGGAAAAGAAGCTGGAGAAGGATGTTTATGTAGCAGGCCAAAGGACAAGGCCACTGAAATCACACTGATGAGAGCACAGATGAAGAACTAACCTCTAGTTTGACTAAACAGTCTACATGTACACTCTTGGGTTAGTTTAACACTCACAGAAATCATGGAACTAGGAAGGAGTCCACAAACACTCTGCTTTCAGAAAGTTTCAAAACATGTTATATTTTTTCTTTTTTTCTTTTTATGGCTATATTATTTACCACCCTTTGCTGCTAAGGGTGGAAAGCAAGCATAGCCTTCAATTTTAACATCCCATTACCTGCATTTCTGTACTGGCTCAAGTTTAGATGGAGCAAACCTGCCAGCTGGACCAAGGCCAGAGAGAAGAAAAAGAGAGTTTCAAGTGCAAAGAACCAATTTATCACGAACAAATCTTAACAACCAAAAGACACACTTCTGCTGGTAGATTCCATTCATCTGGGTAATAAAACCCCCGATACAAGGTAACCGAACAAAATACTATGTAGAGGCTATCTGATATATCTCACCATAGATAATCTTCAACTGCTGTCTACATTTCACATTTTCTGGATAAACTTGGTGCTTGTAAGGACATTGAGTGCTGACACTGAATAGCCAAGGACTGCCTAGAGAACATCATCTTTCAATTGGCTCCGAAAGTATTTGAGCCTGACCCACACAGCCTCTGTCTTCTCCAAGACTCCACGCGCTGGGCCAGCAAATCTCACGTGTGCTCCAAATATAACCCCCTCCCCCAGCCCAGGCTGCAATACAGGATTCGCCCAGCCCCGAGCGCTGCGCTCAAACCCACCCGTCCCTTTCACCCTACACATCCTCTCTGGACCTCCAAAAGCAAAAATGTGACAAATGAGATTTGGTCAGAGGTTTTGTGGGTGATTTTGGAGGAGGGAGGAGGAGAATAGGTGAGGAGCTGCTCTGGGTGGCTCAGTATCCCTGTGGGACAGGCTGCAGTCACACGTACAAGTCACATGTGCCCTGACAACGCAGTAAGACACACAACAACACACTAGTTTGCAGAGCACAGCACTGCTGTCAATTCAACATCCCCTACAAACAAACAAATGATCAAAGAATAAGGCAAAAAATGCGAACCAAAACACACAAGTCTCAAACAAGAAAAACCTTGGAGTTAAAAAGTATCAAATGGTACTGCTCTGGTGCAGGAGCTTCAAAGCCATCTGCAGAGTCTCTAGGCAGAGGCCTGGGACACAAGAAGCCCAGCTTGGAAGCAGTGTCCTTCTACAAAACCAGCATGTAAGCTCCACTTTTGTCCAAACAACACAGAGAGCAAAACTCTTTCAAGTCACCACTGTCCTTTTGCTTACCTGGACAACTGGGTATTGGTAATCCATACAATACACACCATACATAGCCAAAGATCCTCCAGCTAAAGGCCAAATGGACACAGGACTGGAAGCTTCAAATGCGAGTCTCCGTCTTTCAGCCTTGTGGGAAGGATTCTGGCAGCCCTGCGCAGTGCTTGGCTCGGGCCTCTGGGGCCACTCAGGTTGACACTAGCTCAGCTGAAAATAAAAAGGAGCTGCCTGGCTCGGCACAGCTCAGCCCCTCTCTTCTGGGATCCAGCAAGGGAGTGCTCAACCATAGGCGGCACAGGCTCCTAAAATTAGAAATCCTCTACTGAAAACAGCCCTGCAAGCCTCGACTGAGGAGTGTCCTGCGATTCCCGGGCAGCAAACAGAGCAACTGTCAGGAAGAGGGGGACACAGGATCTTCGCAGCCACTGCTGCCAGGGATGGGAGGAAGCAAACAGCATTTAGGATCTGAAAAGAGCATATGTTCTGGGCTCTAGGTGCGTCAGAGGGAACGCTCCCAATCCAGGACAGGGAAAAACATATGGGACTGTTCCTCCCCCACCACCATACCCTTCTTGCTGTCCTCTGCAGGGACAGGTGCTGGGATTAGCATAGTAAACCCTTTGGTGTCAGGGAGGAGGGAGGGAGAGGGGAGAAGCCACATTGATATCTCAAACTGAAGGGATCTCTTTCACAAGACAGTGTGTGCCCGTATCATTTAACGCTTCTCCCTCCCTCCCTAGCTGAGGCAAGCAGGGACAGCTGCCGGAACTGGGGCTGGCGGGGGGAGTTGAGCCCTGGAATGGTCCCCACTGCCCCAGCCTTGGGCTGGTGGGGCTGTCCTTGTCCCCCTCAGCTGTTCTAGTCAAACTGGGGGCAGCGAGGGGGATTAACTCTGTCACATGGGACGGTGAGCAGCAGGAGAAGGGGACAAGGCTGGGCAGGGCCAGTTGTTGTGCCCATTTTAGGAAGCTCATCCTCCTCATTCCCAGGGAGGAATCTGCTCCCTGACCGACAGGGACAGATGGGGACTGCTTGGCCAGCAGGCTCACCCCAGCAGCCTCACATGCCAGCCACTTTACCAGACATCCGAGAGCCTGCTGATGATTCTTAAAAGATACACCGTGGCCAGGGGAGCACCAAGGGGGCCTGACCCCCCATAACAAACTGCATGAGGTTTCACCCATCACTACAAAAAAACACTCCAAAACACAGTTTTTTGTAGTGATGGGTGGACACTGGACCAAACCTGTGTTCTCAAAGAGTTAACAGCTCAAGCCCACAAAAGATTCCCACCTTCCTCCAAAGGACAGCAGGGATAAAATCCCTCCCTCTGAGGTTTCAAAAGTAAACATGCTACAGTGATCAAACCCAAGAAGGGCTAGCCAAATTTCCCCCACACACACCATTTTAAATGCATAAAGTCAGGGGGTTTTTGCATTTCTAATCTTTAACTTTTCTGTAGTGCTGCTGTGCACCACTCAACAGCTCCCTCAGCCTAACTCTAGGGCAGCTGCCTTTCTATCGTCACTCATAATTTCCTCCCCCTCAGAAAGAGTTAAACCTGAGATTTACTTTTCTTCAAGAGTTAAATATGTAGATCATTTTCCAGCACAATTTGCATGCACAAACGTTTGTCATTCAGGTAAGGGGTGCCTAATCCACAGCCCTCTGACCCACTCAGCCCAGCAGGACAGCTCTTGGCTCATCCTCTGCTCCCACTGCCCTTTCTGAGAGCCTCGAAAAGGACAGCTATGAGCTGGGTGAGTGGTTACAGCAGCTGTCGCCCACTCTCATCATCTTTCCTAGGGCCACAGGGCCTCTCCTTCCTTACAAAAGGAGCATGACCAATTTGGGGAGTATAAAGCATGACATTTTCTACATCTAAAATAAAGAAATAAATAAAAGTTTCTATAGCCATTGTTTCTGTGTGAAGATTTGCACAGACAGAGAAATCAGTTGCCCATAAATGGGAAAGCAGTTATGTTTCTAGATCTCTTCACTGGGGAAAAAGGATGAGGCTCTCACAATGAATTTCCATCTCATTCTGCCTTTGGCCAATTTATTTCACCTCAAACAGACCCAAAACAGCTTTCTGGAGCTCCCCATTATGCCCCTTCCTCCTCACCATTTTGCCCCCACCTCCTCACCAGAGGGCTTTTTGGCGACCTCCCAGCACTCCCTGCATGCCCTGCCTGGGGGCACAGATACAATCTGGTTTCCTCTGAACGACCAATACTTTTTTATTTCCTTCTCTTTTCTGTAACTACATGTTCAAAAGGTGCCTGCCCTTCATTCTTTTGCATAGCTCATTACTATGCATTCAAGTAATTTAGTATCTCCAATAAAATCTTTTTATGAAAAGGCATCAATTTATCCAAACCCAAAGTCTTCTCCACAGCCTGTTTTTGCTACTTCATATTACTGCCCCAGGTTTTAAAACCAAATCCCTAACTAAGTTAAAAACCTTACATTTATTTCACAATCCAGTTCTTGTCATTTCCAACCAGGCCTCAGGGGAATAAAACATTTCCAAATCCTAGTGCAGATATCTTCGTATCTATAAATACCCATCAAATGGGCAAACAAAACAAGGAAGGGGAGAATCACCTAAGCTCCTCTGCTGTTTTAACTACAGATCAAATAAAACTGCCATGCTTTCAAGTTTTTGAGGCAAACTTAAATACTGTGACTTAACCAGCATTAAGATATTTGAGAGATATTTTGGTAACAAAGCATCACACTTCTTGTGTCCCTTAGATAATTAAATTATAAAAGCTAGTTTTAAGCTTGTATGTGCCAAGGTGCACACAGCAGGACTTTACTAACCAGTAATAAACTACTGAATTTTCTGCAAGCCTGGCCACAAGGGTTGGTTTACTACTGCACACTGACTTGCAACAAATATTAGTCAAATATAAGATGGTGCTGCACTCCATAATTCTATTTTGAGATAAATTACATTACCATGCAACCTACTATGCCCATGGATTTCCAGTAACACAGGTTAGGTAAGGTTACTGTCATAAAATGATAGCCTTGCTCCTGCAGATGCTTACATATATGAATGATTTTAAATTTACAGAAATATGAAGACTGGAAAAGATCTCCTGATGCACAGAATCAGATCAACTGCTATCCTACAACATCATCTTAACTTTTCATAAAATTTATCACATGGTATCTTAGAGCTGGGTTTTACAGCTATACTGCCCCAGCCAAAAGGCTGCTCTAGAATATCTGAGATTTGTGTTCTCCAGCTTAATGCTATTCCTGAGCAATTTCTGTCTTTCCTTTGTTCCTGTGCCAGTACTGTCCTATGGCTTAGCCGTATTTTCTCTTTCCTTTACAATTAACCTTCCTCATGTATTCCCCCTCTAACCATCCAAACAAGCAGCTGTTCCAGTCTTCTGTCGCATGGCAGGCTGGCTATTCCCCAACCCCTAGAAGCATGTTCTTGCACCTGATCTAGCCTGTGCTCATCTTTATTTTTAAAGACATCACCCAGAACAACATCAGCTCTGCATCCTCTCTAGTCTCATCAGTACTTTCCTCTGTAGCACCACATCATATGCTGTAGAACCTGTCTATACTAAGAGACGTCATCCCACTATGTAAAACACACATTATCAAGGTAAGAAAACTGGTTATCTTAAAAACAGACAGGCACAGCCCAGTTTTAATGGATTTGTGTTGCCTTTTATCGCATTTTTTTATTTGTATCCAAGCCTTGAATTAATATTTGTGTGCCAGCATGCAGCTGATATTAGGTCTGTATTTACTCAGACCATTCCCCAGCAGCAATAGGTCTATTCCACTTCCTGTTCTCCAAACATATGACAGCACTCCTGTTTGACAGATTAAAACTTCTGTCAGATCTGCAACTGCATGAACCAGTTCTTTCACTCTCAGGAATAGGCACCCCCTTCCCCAGGACCCTGCTTCCCAACCCAGCCCACCTGCACTAACTAGGATCTCTGAAGTGTCCAGTGTGGTTGCTTCTGAGGTGGGTTCATGCCCATTGCCAATACTGCTCTTGGTCCCAAGATCAACTCTACTTAAAACAACAAAGACTTGTTCAATTGTGACCACAAGAGCATCCTCATTAACTACCCTATCCTCAGCACTAAAAATGGCCCCACCTCCTCCCTTCTCTTTAATTGTATTTTGAGAAACTGTCACCCATTTCCTTAGCAACACTTTTAAGGTTTAATTCAGCCTGATTTTTGGCAGTTCTTATTTAATCCCTACTCATTTTAAAGGCATAGGAATCTCTGCTAATAAATTCTCTTCTGTAAATTTGCTTCTTTTTTCCCCTAACAGCGTTTATAAGGTTAGGCTAAAGTTTCTTCTTAGAGGATTTTCCCCTTTACATATACCATCACTAACTTGTATCCAAAGTGCCTCTAAAAACAAATTTTAAAAAATCCCAACCAATCAAAAAAAGCCCACCAACCCCAAACCATACCATTCAGGGCTGCACTGACTTCATTAAATATATTGCTTCATGTATCAAAGCTTGTATAATGACCATCCCATCCAAAGCTGGGGAGATGGAGGTTCCTAAGCACCTTGTTTTCCTGTAACAGTCATATCACCAATAATCCACTCACTGTGTCAATAACAGGTGATGATGCTACCATGACAAAGTCTTTTGATCTGATGATTATTAGCAGCATTTGTTCCCCAAGCTGTATCTAAGAAATTGAAGTTTCTCATACTAATATTTATCTCTCTAATGGTACTGGGAATAGTAAAATTTTTGAGCCTCAAGTTTCTATCCGAATCCAGTCCTATGAGGGATTACAGCAGACTCACAGTACTTCCCCTGGGACCTCTTTTACCATTCTTCCCCACATCAATTTGACCAGAAACAAATCCTACATTATCAGTATTACTCTGCTTTCTTCTTTATAGTCTACTGCGTACAAGACAGCCCAGCACCTTTTACATCTACCCTATCTGAACCACACATAATCTTGAATGCATGTTAAAGCCATGATTACTGTTCTTGCAGATTGATATTATCCCTATAATATCCAGTTTCATGTTCTGCACCAGTAGCTCTGGTTCCTCTATTTGTTATTTCGAATGCCAGGAGTCTGCAGAAAAAAAAACACTCTGATGCTTGTGCGTTTATCGATCATACAGCTCCCAACTCTCTCAACTATTACCCATCTAGTTACTGCTAAGCTTTATTATTCTTTTAATAACATTTAATTTGGGTTTTTTTCCAGCTCTTACCTACCTATCACTCTTTCTAGAGATACTGTTTTACATGTCACTGTAGCAGCATTTACCTAATTTTCCCCTTTTTCAGTACTTTGCTTCACATGCACTGCTCTCTTTGATGTCTGGAGACAGAAGAATATTTTTGGGCAATGCCAAGACCACAGCCCTGGGCATTGCTTTGCCTGCTTTGTCCAGACTGTTTATAGCAAGCATGCTAAGTCACAATTACAAGTACAGCTATGAGAACATAATATAGCCATAGTCTCATGATGCTTGAAGTGCAGCCATGGAAGTTCCAGACATTTACCATATATATTTTTTAATTTCTAAAAACTATGGTACTTGGGGACACAGTAATACAGCATGGAATCTGAGATATTTCCATGATATATAATTATTACCCCACACTGATCTTTACTAAGAAATTACACCAACAGTTTCATTTTATGAACTAAATTTATAAATCTTCTGCATAATTTTCTGGTCTCCAGACAAATTAATCCAAGCCTTATCTAGTTACTCCCACTAAAGAGCTCTTACCTCCGCTGAATCTAACTCTTCATCACTAGAAGCCTGGCTGATGCTCTTCCTCTCACCCACCAAAAATGGCATCTTTAACAATTAGCCAATCACTACATCTGCTAAACTGGGTCATCAGGGATCTGATGAGCAGCTTACAATATGTCTCTGCTTTTTACAGACTGATGTAAATGTAGGAAACATGCCAGCAAGCAAGGATGCACTTCCTGGCTGGGTATGTACTGATTTCCATAGCAGCTAAATAGATCAAGCAGCTCAGCCAGTTCATACTAGTGTTAGACAAACAGCACCAAGATTACATCGACAGAGCTGCAAGAGATTCTCATTTTGCACCAAAGCAAGTCCCATGCCCTGAGCACAAAGGTGGCTTTTACTCACTCCAGGTAAGAATTTATACTGGAAAGTCCCCATTCCTCTCTCTAAGGCTACATTTCTTTCTTGTTTGCTGGAATGGATATAATGTTTTTCAAAGAGCTGCGTGATTTTCCTTTTTCTTCACAGATTTAGTATCACCAACGACTGGAAAACTTACTTATGGTCTAGGTGTTATTTCGACCCTGGAATCATTAGAGACTCAAGTGGGGAGAACATAAATGTAAGCAGAGCATGCACAGGAAAGCTCAATATTCCAAAATGGCACACAGAAGCAAACATGAGAACACATGGGTGACTGCAGAAACTGGATTTTTCTCACATTTCAGAAACCTGCCAATTTACATAGATGTCCTGATCTCAAGGGCAAGAAGAATAACTCAGCATCCAGCCAGTGCCTTCTCTGCAAGCGAAACATGCTAAGCAGGCAAATGTCGCAGATCAGGAACTAGATGCTTTAAAGCAGAAATGAAACCAGCAGTTCTGGGGGATGTGGAGTAGCAGCAAACCAGAGTGTGTTGGATTAGCATAATAAGGACATCACAGGAAAGAATTTGAATGCATTGGCAAGCCATAGGAGCCATTTCTTGCCTGAAACTCTATCTGATTAGTCTGTGCTACTGAATCCTCATGTTCATTAGGATTAATAGTCCAAAAACACATTAGCACAAATGAAATTACCAAAAATACACTTTGAATCCAAGGAAAGTAAAAGCCCCCTGGCAAAAGGCCCAAGGAACCCACAGCTAAAGAAAGCCACAACAAAGTAAAGCAGCAAAGATTACCCCATCGTATCGGCTGCTTCTGCCAAAGAAATACCTCAGGCAGACAGTGGAACTTCAGTCATTACACATCCGGTTCTCATGGAGAAAATGCACAATTTAAAAAAAAAAATGGATAGAGAAAAATTCCAAAGACAGTACTTAATAAAACTGGAGCTGTGAAATAGCTCCTGGTCATGTCTTTTCTCCTCCAAGTGCCATAGATCTCCCTTTTCCATCTTTTTCTGCAACACACTGTCCATTTGCAAGGCAATTTACTTAAGAGTGATAGAGTTTGTTTGCATGCGCCACTACCACTCTAAACACTCTCCAACCAAGCTCTGTAGTCCTGAAGCTGATCTAAAGTGGCTCAACAGCAGAAACCACACACACTCTAAACTGTGGACATAAGATACCTGCATCCTGTTACTGCCCTTAGGTCTTCACTCCATCATCTACATGTAACTGTTAAATATTAATGGTTTGTCTAGACTGGAAAACTCGAACAGTTTTTAAAAAACAATTACAAATACACAACATAAGAGGAGAATGGGTCAGAATTAGAAGTCATTACTTCTTAACAGGCTGATTTTCAAAGCTTCAACAAGCCCTGTTTCAGGGAAGAACATGGAAAAAGGAGGCAGAACAATAATACAAAGTCAGTCTGCCCAAGGAGCATATTGTAAGACCTCTGTCTGCTGGGCAATTGACACTTTCTGTTTTGATGAGCTCTCTTACAGCCCTCCAGTAGAATGGTAACATTAGCAAAATCCAGAAACCTATATACCAAAGGGGACTCATGAAATCACACGCCTGGACCTTCCTCAACCAGAAACCAAGCACTTCCAACACCCAACCTACACTGTCAAGGCTGTCAAGAGAGACAGACAAACATTCTTGATCCTAAAGTTAAGACTTCTGTCGGCAGAATCTTCCTTAAGTTGGAAGTACAGATCCTGCCCAGACAACTTCAGCTGCCAGACAAGGACTCAAGATAATTGAAGAGAAACTTAGATGGCCCAAAGTCTACCTCCGAAATTACTACAAAGGAAAAATGTAAGGCAGTGATGAACACTTATCTGAAGTTTGAAAAATCCCCTGTCAAAAGACTGTGTTCCCAGAACAGAGGTTTTATTCACAACACTAACAAGCTGGCTCCCAGCAAGGCAGCTTTAACAGAACAGTAACTCACAAGAATCTATTAGTGATTAAGTTGCAAAATAAACCTGACAGTAGTCTTGATACACCAACAGCATACAGAAGACAACTTCAGCTTTCCTTTCTACCCCAATCCATTGCTTTACATGCATTACAGAGCAGGTTTTAATTATAAAATCTTGAGACAACTCCAGAACACCTGAATCTAACATGCAGCAAGCCCAAAAGAAGCTCCTAAAACCAGGCAGGTTCCATCGCCTTAGTTATTACCAAAGGCACAGTGTAACAGGGGGGAAAAAAAGGTATACACAGGTTTTCCAGAAAAAAAGTTATCAATGTCTTAGGTCTAGGCCTTCTTTCAAGGAGAACTCTAAATACTTGGCAATGCTTCAGGAAGCAAATAAGTATACTTCTGGGCTAAGACACTTGGTAATGAAGGTGATCGTATCACAGCTTTCTTTTGGGACCACTTATATATGCACTGATCTTGGTAATGCTCCATGCCCATCAAAATGCTTTTTGCTCGTTACATGAGAAACAAAAAGGTGTCCAGATGCAGAATTTCAACATCAAAGAAGACAAGGAGTTTTCTCTTGGTAGTTTAGACATTACATGACAGCCACACTGCCTTTGTACATTCCTTTGGGGGCAATGGACAAAGAGGAAGCAAAAAGCATAGAGTGGAGGTAGTTTTCCTTCACTTCAGAGGGTGTTCCAGAACCTCAGTCAGAGAAAAGGTTTGCCCATTCTCACAGTCCCATTTGGTTTTTCACTTAACAAGCAGCAGCAGTTCAATTAGCTGATCCTTAAGGGGACAACAGGGAGATCTGAAAAAGAAAGATTTGACTCTTCTAGAAATAGAGCAGCTTAAGTCTGAGCATTTCTTCAGATCTATGCTAAGCCTACAAAAATTAAGGTTAATTCCTTAATTAAAGAACCACCTTCCTAAGAATAAATATTATTAAAAGTCACCAGATGGTAGTATCAGACATACTCTCACCAAGTATTTTTAATTGAATGAATCACAAACTAGGGCTGGACCACACTGACGATTCCCCTGTAGTGTAAGTACAGCTCTGCCATTACCTCAGACCCACCAGCAAGCAGCCACGTGGGGCTGTTGGAAATGCCACATGCATTCCCAATCTATCCCAGCCAACGGCTCATGGGATAAACCACTTCCAACAAGGGTTTGAGCCAACACGTTGTACCCCGCCTTTGCCTGGGGTGAAGGGAGAACATGACCAACCATTGCAGAGCATTTCAAAGCATGGCTGTGTGTCTTACTCATCTAGCTGAGCCCTTGTTTCCTAACAGAGACCGTTTTGGTATGGACTTTCCTCCCCACCTCGCCTCCCAGCTTATCAAATTGCCTCCACGTGACAAACTAAAATAGAATAAGGTACTTGTTCCAAGTTAACGAGTGGCCACACAATAAATTATGCTAGTATGAACTTAAATTTATCCCTACTTTAGAGTGGTATGGCTTCCCAGCTACACAAACAAAAGCAGAATTTGGGGGAAAGGTTTTCTAGGACAGCATTCTGCTGTTCTGACACAGGAGCAAAAGCACTCCCTGCCCAGCTTGGTGCAATCAGAATAGCAGAGCAGCTGCCCACACCCTGTAGCTGTGTAAGCAAGAGGCAAAACACATCAAACATACTAAACAAAATTCTTAATTGAATGAAAGTAAGAGAGGAATAAACAGGCAGTACTGCCTATGTGTGATAGCTGGGTTTGAGACTGTATTACTGGCAGGAACTGAGGAACTGGAGTACATCATGCAGGCAGGACCTTCTGGGGCCACAACAGCAGGTCACCAAAAACAGTTCCAGCATAGCAATATACAAAATATGACACTTTCACCATAAATCTCCAAAGATAATTTCATGATAGAATTACATCTGTCAATTAATTTCTGCAGGCCTCAGTTCAAAATCTTGCCCACCTGCTCAGCTTTAGCTGATGAATCCTATTTTTCCCCCATTCCCCATTTTCAAAAAAAAATTAAAAATCCCAAAGTCAGGCAACTCTAAAGAGATTCAAGAGCAAAATACCAGAAGTGCTGCAGTTAAGAGTTTGGTGCATTTGCTGAGTGCACAGAAGGGATCCAGAAATAGCATGCAAAGCTGAAATCTGGCAAAAATGATGCAGTTTACCCTGAAAGAGGAGAGTCAAGACAGGCTAAATGAATGGTGACAGCAGCAAGTCATGCTTCAGTGTAGGGGTGGGACCCCAGGGACTACTTGTCTGGAGGCAGAGGTGCTAGCTATTGCTGTGTCCCTTCTCCAGTGGTTTCAGTGGAGAAGTATAGGGCTGTGCTGGAGAACAGAAAGAGGTATGTTAAGACTATGCCATCTCAGAGGCAAGAAGTAGTCTTCACATCACTTTCTGCCTCAGACTAAGACAAAAATAGTAAAAGGCAGCAAACACCTAGATTTTCACTGAGATTTTTGAAACCCATCTAGTTTTCAGAAAGCAGGAGAGAGAAAAATTCTGGACATCTTTTTATTCTCACACAGAGTCCCAGGACATGGGCATAGAGGTCTGCCATGGGCACATAAGATAACTGCCACCCACACTTCTCCCCAAGTGCCACAAGAACACAATAAAGGGTGACGTGGCTCAGTCCAAAGCCCTTTCCTGCAGGCTAGTTTCAACTCCCAGCAAGTTCTAAAACAAACCACAACAGCTAAAATCCGTGGACAATAACCACTAAGGGCTTTCTCTGGTTCCACTATCTGCATGATCAAGATACCTGCTGTTCCATCAGCTTTCTGTGATCTCTACCAAAAAAAAAAAAAAACCTCACTCATGTTCATTTCACTTATGTTCATTCACCTTAATCTGTCACACTATGCATATTCTCTGTCCCAAAACCAGGATGCCATAAAGATGGTTTCCTGGCTCCCATGAAAACTCCTGTCTCTGCCTTCTCTCACTATCAAGAAATCTCCACCAAAGACTTGGCTCATATTCTCTGCATAATTCTCCAGTTACTCTGCAGTGGGACTACTCTCACTTAATGGTAACAGGACTACTAAGGCAAAAATTAACTGCAACCCTTCTGCATTATCAGCTGGGATATCAGCAGCACTCAACCTTCAGCCTCTGTGGCTTTACAGGTCTCTTAGCATGAATTTAAAAGAACCACTTATCTCAGGCCAGAGATTCATGCGTAGGCCAGAGTTAAAGTAGGGCAATACTTAAGCTGCATCTCAAACTCACATTCTAATGAACCAGAAGCTGCAACTGCAAGCTCTGAAGGGGCACAGCAGGACACTCCTGCAACTGCTCTGAACTAGACAGCTTGTGAGAAACTTGTGCAAATCTTAAAAATCTAATACAGCTCGACAGTGTGCAACGTGTTTTAGCAGGCAGATCCAGCTGCAGCATCATCTTTCAGATACATTACCAGGTTCTCAGCACAGTGCTGAGAATGAGACCCTATTCTGCAGCATAGGAATGTAGTAGATGTGCAAACAGTGTAGGAAGCAAATTTCAGAATGGCAGATTGCCAACACCTCTGGGCAAAATGAAGAAAAATCATCACTGCCACCCAACTGCCCCAAGATTGTCAGCAACAGAACAGGAAAATGCGTAACCGCCATCAAGACAAAAAACAAAGAAAATGACAGTGACTTTTCAAAAGGAAAAACACACATCTTTTCCTCACATTCTCTTCCTGGCTTACCCTCTTTGCAATTATGGGACCGAGGTAATAACAGCCACCAAAAGTCCAGCTGTCACATTTTGATAATTCAGTGAATGGCCACATAGATCTAATTACCTCAGCCAGTCTACATGCCTGAGACCTCATGTGGGCATGGCCATTCCTCAGCCTTGCCCTGACAGAGGTTTGGAGAGTGGGATGACCAGATGCTTTTTAGAGCGACCAAGGTTAAAGTATAGGGACAAGAAGAAGGGAAACAGCTGCTCTAGAATAGAGACAACAGAATGCTTAAAAACGTAGAAAAATCATTAAATTAACTAATGAGCCATAGTTATCAAAGGAACCACAGGTCAAGGCAGATACAATTCCTCAGCAGCGGGAGAGGTGAAGAAGGGGAGAAGCCCTCCCATACTGGGACAGAGATGAACCAAGTTAGCAGCTCCACAGCAGAGCTGTGGCATGGAGGGTAGAGAAAAAGGGGTATATCAAGACAAGAGGTGACTTACTCTTAAGTTTCAGGGCTGGAATAAGCAGGAGTTGATGAACAAAAGGCAATGTCTGTGGTGGATCCAAACAGGAGACAGAAGTGAGATGGCAATTCCACAGGGTTTGTTTTGTTATAGGGTTGGTTTGTTTTAAAAGGAAGTTAATAGAAAAACACCAGCAGCTTAAAATGCTCCAAGCATACAGCCTGCCACTCCTCCTAGGTTATAACAAAAATTCCTGTCTTGTAATGAGAAGGGCTTCTTGGGATCCAGCAGCCCTCCGACTCTTCACCCCCAGCTGGGGGGCCGAGGGGGTTCCCGTATCAGCAGCTCGGCAGCACGGAGCTCCCCACGCTGGCACCGCCCGCCTGCCCAATTCAGACCTGTAATCTCCCTCGACTTTGATTTAATGCAGCAATTACTGGTAATGTGGTTTGAAGGAGATAAATGCCCAGTACAGGGCTGGCTGGCACTGACGCTCATTTCGCTCATGATGCAAGAACAGTTTTAATTAAAATCCCCTTTATGATAAAGGAGCTGCTTGACTGGATGTTTCTGTGCAGCCCTGATACGGAGCCTCCTCCAAAGCGGATTAGAAATCAAAGTTTCCCTCTTCTCGCTACTGGCAACACACAAAAATAGGGAACACTGTCACCATGTCACCTCTCTACAATTTCCTTAACCCTAGAACTGCTGGGAAAATGCCCATGTTTCCTTAAAAGCAATTGTTACTTCCTTGTCATGGGTCTAAGTGTTTTTCAAAAACTAAGCACAAGGGCTGCTTTAACTGGAATAAAGGCATTCATAGAACTCATCCTCTGTGATCCAAACCCTGTTTCCCCTCTATCTGGTTTAAAAGGCTACTTCTATGGCAGACCCATACCTACAGCTTGCATTCTGGCAAGGAGAGATATCAACCCCATAGTGCTCTGGCAAGGTGGTGGGAAATCAGAATTTGGCTGAAAGGCTGGAAAAGTAAAAGCTTCTGCTAGGTGAGGCAGTGCTGCATGGACAGGGGAGAGAAAAGGAGCAGCACTGCAAGATAAAGGCATAAAATTTGGCAGAGCAGTCAAGATCCCAGCACAGACATGTTCCAGAAATGATCTGTCAGCTCTTGATCGAGTTACAGCAAATGTAGGTACAATTTTGGGTTGGTTTTCTTCTTTACACTATAGGAAATACCAGAGATGAATACATTAAGCACTGCTAGTTTCTATTGCAAGTGCCAGGAGCAGATTGTCACAGTGAGAAATTGGCCTTGTGCATTACACAGAAAAGGCAGCACTGGGTTTGGAGGCCTGCAGACAGTGCAATGTGAAGATAAAGAGCCTCAAGTCTGAATGTGCATTATTCCTCTCCTCAAGCCACCCGAACACATAGAAACATAAAAACGTTGATTTAAGCGCTGAATTTCTCTGTGACCTTCAGAATATATCTGTGGGCCATGGGACTGCCCAGGCCCTGACACGGGTTCCAGTCTTCTCATAGCATGTGCCTCATCGTCTGAGCAGCGCTCCATATTCCCTGACATTGTCTTCTCTCCAAAAATCCTTTTTCTTTAACATAAGAAAGCAAATTCAAAGTGGCTGTCATGTTCCATGACTCCCCACCCCCTTAAGACAGCACAGTATCAAACAGCAGACAAAAAAAAGAAAACTCCTGACAGAACCAGGAGGGATTCAGCACAACAGCATAACCAGCTGACTTCACAAGAGTCTGAAGCAGCAGACACCAGACCACCAAATGCACTGCTATGAATGATGAAATCAGCCTCCAGGAGAACCTTGCTCCTCAACAGGATGAACAAAGGGTAAAAACACCAGGTCAGAGACAGCAACACGAAGATTTAAGTGTGGTTTTTCTGGTCCACAAGGAAAAAAAACTAAACCAAAAAAGGCCTGGTATAATTAACAAGATTAAAGGGGGATTTAGGATCAGGACAGAAAAGCAATGGGCCAGATTGATCCTTACAGGATTAAAGCTGGAATCCTACTAAGAGTCCAGTGGTTGAGAGATCAACGCAGTGTAATGGGATTAAATCAACATCAGCTTTTGTTTTTACACAACTGAACCTCCAGCTCTGTACTTTTACTGCTTCAGATAAGCAGCAGAAGAGTTGACTGGTACCACAAACAACCAGGGCACAGGCAGCCACGCACTTCCCCTTTGCCCCTCTCAGTCAGAAGAGCAATAGGTAATGCCACTTTCAGAAACAAAGGAAAAAGAAATTGTGGTTTATTACAAATTGTCCAAAAAGCCAAGAAAGCTGAGGATTTACCAAAGTCTGTGTTCTGGCCAGCCCTAAATTAACTGGTATCAAGTGTGATGGGATCACCCCAGGCCTGATGGATGGGGAAGGCAGGAGGACAGTCCCAGCTGCAATCAGACATGCTGCCAACGGGCAATTGGATTTTGATATTGTCTCTCGCCAGCAAGGAACAAAGGATGTGGTATCCTCTGCAGAACATATCAGCAAACACATTTAAGACAAATTGTCGCATGTCCCCCTTGCACAATAATATCCAAGAATTACAAAAGTGAGAAAAGCCTCTTTCAGCATGTATCATTTGCATTACAGCTGGTGCAACACATGCAGGCCAGCTGCACTTCTGTTCCCCTGCCCCGAAATTTCCAAAGCTTGTCGGTAATTTGAGTTGGTAGCAAGGGGGAGGGGAAGAGGGAAACACGACAAGGCTAGATATTCTTTCTAGATATGGAAGCTATTTTTGAAGTTTTTAATTCTTGTAGGAGAGAAAGCCATGCATGTTTAAATGAGAGAGTATCCATCACCACCAGTCTTAGCTGAAAAGGGAAGGGGTGTTTATTGCACACCTGTTCACAACAGCTAAACAGCTGCATTGAAGAGCAACATTCCTTATGCAAGGAAAAAGCATTAAAAGATCTCATATTTCTACAGCACGTCTCAGTCCAAAAGGTGTTTAAAAACAACAGTTACACACACACACTGTATAGAATCTACCCAAATTTCTTCCGCAGAAGAAAATTTTCCCCAACACTAAAATATAAAAATGCCAATACCATCCATTTCTTAAAAGACGTCACAGGCAGTAGCCTCACCTACGCTGAATGGGCTTCTCCTTTTCAGCTGGTTGGTCCAAAAAAAGTAATCACCATTCACTGCTCCTCCTCACTCAAGCAGCAGCCAAAATCACAGTGTAGTAAATCGGGGGGAGGGGAAATAGCTGGAATGACTGCTGGATCCAGCAGGCCTCAGAGCAAATCTGCTCTGCAGCGCTGCTGAGATGGTCCCCACTGAGATATGCACCCCTCTTATGCTGCACCTTCCTGAGGGATGTTTTGTCTTTACTCACAAGGGTTCTCCATCCAAAAGGTATGTCGTGGATGCAAGCAGACATCACCATCATGATTGAGGGTGGAATGAAAAAGAAGGCCATTAGAACAAAAATTAAAATTTAAAAAATAGCAACAGGCAGCTCACACTGCAAATTTTTTATCTTCTAGCCACGTATACATATTTGAATTCCAGCATTCTTCTGCATTTAAACTTGGTTTCAACACTGGATGATTTATAAATTACAAAAAAAAATGTACAGAGGAGTGTTCTAGTATCATTCTATGCCAGCTCCTTAAATATCATGAATAATAATCCCTAAGAATATCTTAAAAAACTGTCATCTGGTCAAAATATTTTCACTTCATTATTGTCTTGTGTCCAAGATTCAATCAGAGCATTGTGTGGGGGACATCATCTTTCATTTGAGGCAGGAGAAAAACTAACTGTCTTCGCCCTGGATTCAGCTACAGACCCAAGAATCATCTGGTAAAAAATCAGCCAGCACATTGCGCAGGCAGCATATTAGTCATGAGACACAGGACTCTGAGAACAATGAAACCTAAATTTAAGGGACAGACGAAGGAAACTTAATTACTTGTTTAAGCTTCTTCACAGCTTTGAGGAATCTTTAACATTTTTAGCAAAAGAATTTAGCACTGGAGGGGACAAAGCACATCCTCAATGGATTTCTCCATTTTCTGCAAGCCTGTTTTCACTTCCAGTGTGGAACTATCTGCACTGGTCCACCAGCACAGCTTGCCTCTCCAGTGCATAGCTGCAGGGTGAATCACACTGCCTTGGGTACGGGGTACCATCCACAGCTGCAGTATTGCAGATACAGACTGCAGATCCTTCTCCAAACTGACAGAGAACATTTTTTCTGACCCCATGACTCTACATGACTCAAGGTCCTGCTGTACCCAGTAGCTCTTGCTGAACTATGAAGGGATCTTTTCCAGCTAATTGCATAAGGTGTCCAATGATACTTTTGGTTAAGCATGCACACATACACAGTTGCTACCCTAGTGACTGCTTAGAGCTGTGACAAAAAAGCCACCCCAATACAGTCCACTCAGAGACCCTTCCTATACCACTGCCATTACCCTGGGGGTTAGAACAGCTCTGACAGACTGGAAAGTTGGGTGGAGAGAAACCTAATAGACAAGCGTAGGGTCTTGTACCTGGGGAGGAGTAACCCCAAGTACCAGTACAGGACCTACTAGAGACCAGTTCTGCAGGGAAGGACCTGGGACTCTTGGTGGATGACAACTTGACTGTGAGTCAGCAGTGTGTGCTTGCAGCCAGGAGGGCCAGTGGTATCCTGAGGTGCATCGGAAAAACTGCGGCCAGCAGGTCAAGGGAGCTGATCCTTCCCCTCCTACCTGGCCCTAATGAGGCCACACCTGGAGTCCTGTGCCCAGTTCTGGGCTCCACATTTCAAGAAAGACAAGGACATACCACAGAGGGTTTAGTAGACACCACAAAGATGATGGTGGTCTGGGCCATCTTGTATGAGTAGAGACTGCAGGAGCAGTGCCTGTTTAGACTGGAGAAGAGACAACTGAGAGAAGATCTCACAAATGCATTAAAATATCTCAAAGGTGGGTGCCAAGAGGTTGTTGTCAGACTCTTTTTGGTGGTGCCCAGCAACAGGATGAGGAGCAATGGCCATAAACTAAAATACAAGAAGTTCCACCTCAGGATGAACAAGAACTTCTTTACACTGAGAGTGGCAGAACGTTGGAACAGGCTGTCTAGGGTGGTTATGGAGTCTTCCTCTCTGGAGACATTAAAAAGCATCTGGACATGTTCCTATATCACCTACTTTAAGTGATTCTGCATTGGCAGGGGGATTGGACTAGATGATCTCCAGAGGTCCTTTCCAAGCCTAAGTATTCTGTGATTCGGTGAAAACAGTAAAGTTCTGTCACTGATGGAATTAAGATTAGCAAATAAGCACCATGGGAAGTGCAGGAAACACAGATGTTCAGTCTCAAATTGCTATTATCTGCGCTCTTCCTCAAGCTTTCAGCTGGAAACCACAAAGGCTGAGGTTTATTCTCTCCTTATTCTCTTACGGTTTATTCTCATCCGTCCAAGATAAACAGGCTGTTTTGTGAAAAACTAACTTAAACAGGACCCAGCCCCTGTCAGTCTTCCAAAACTTGGACAGGCTTACAGCAAACAGAGTCCCCTGTGCTCACCACTGTTTGGACAGGTGGGAATACAGCAGAAGAGCCACTGGAGAAATACACCAACTGAGCAAGCCCACATCCCCCTAATTCTCTTTTTTAGACTATCATGAGAGAAGGGAATTCCTGAACATGATGGCAATGCGCTGTACGCCTGATTTACACAAAACCAGATAAAATCACTGTAGCCTACAGAACAGTGCATCCTGGTCCGGAATCTTTGTTTTCTGAAGCTGGTACCTTAATTTGAAATGGCTTCTGTTTTTGAACTGCACTGGGCTTTCTTGTCTCAGTAGTGACCTTGGCATCTTCCACGATTACAGGCTTGCAGGAACACAGAATTGGAAAAGATCACCTGGGTTATCAACTCCAGACCTCTAATAACATAGGCAGCCACATTATATAATCTCTTTCATATACTCTTCTTTCTCTGTTTCCTAAACCTCCAAAGCCTGCACCCTAGATGCAAATAGATGCAAGTTGCTTTGTCACACAAAGCCCCAGAGGAATGCAGACATCCCCAACCCAGCTGTCCACAGAGCAGATCAAGTGTGGAAGCAGTATAACCATGTTCCTGAGGTGCTGCACCAAAGCTAATAAACCTTATCGAGCAGCAGAACTCATTATCTCAGCTGCAGTGCTGGACAAACATAACTATATTACTTTGAGATTCAAGCTGCTATGTATGCATGCCACAGCATGGCACCACAGGGACTTGCAGGCTGGGGAATCAGTTTACAGGCTACTAGCTCAAGGATTTTCGCATGAGCTCCATTTTATGATTTTCCAGGGCTTTTCTGCTCCAGAGCAAGAATCCAAAAATCAGTGTTTGTATTAACACAGAATGTCTTTTAACATACTCACAGAAATCCACCCAGACCTGACCTCCAACATTCATTCAGGAAAACCTTTCTACATCCTCACAGCCACGGTCTCCCAGAGGCAACTCCATCTCCACCTCTCTCAGCAGTGCCCACGCCACGCACACACCTTTCACACACAGCACCTGTGCTCTCCCTCCTGTCAGAGCTTTGGGTGATGGCTGATGTTCATTAGCCATGCCTACCAAACAGGTTCTAGCCAAAGACCTAGAGGCACAGCTAGACTTCCCCAGCAGGAGCTGCCCCAGGCTTCGTACCAGAACAGAGCAGGGAGGTAGTTTTTCCTGGATTGCCACTTGTTTTGCTGCTATCAAATGAATGCCATAATGTCTATACTTTTCACTGGCAGTAGCTTCCTCTCATGAAAAAAGACCAAACCAATAATAGAAAGACCTGGCATGAGGAAGAGTTCGTTGCTAAGACTCAAGTTTGGCAGCAGAGTTGGGTTTCCAATCCCTTGGTGGTAAAGCTGATGAGCTCGGAGCCTAGAGGGAAAAATTATTCCAGTGAATGCAAAGAGAGACTTTTAAGTGACAAAAAGGCAAGTACAAGACAGGTCAGGAAGAAAACCAACAAAAAAAATTCAAAATTAGTTTGGCAAGCTTACTAGCACTATTCTTGCTGTATGGTAATTAGTCTAGGTAAGATCTTCATTTTCATAGAACTCTAGAGAAAGAAATCATTTCTCATTGCAATAGGCAGCCAGCCCTCTGAAAACACTCAGCATGTACTCTGTACATGGCTGTGAGAAATGAGGAAATTATCCATACCCACTATAAACAGAGCGATGAATCCAGTGCTTTCCTACCAGAAGCCTAGCAACAGCATGGACCTCCCTCACCTTGGTCCCTCCTGCCTTTGATATTTTCAGCTGTCTTTGAGCACAGGAGAAGGATGATTGATAAATTGCTTCATAGGGCTGCTGCCCCTTCCTTTCAGCATTTCTTGTAACAACAGACCTCCAACAAGGCAACATTCATACATGCAACTCTCAGAACACATCATGCTCTTTAGAAAATACTTGGAATGAAATGACTCTAGATTATCTCTCATGACTCACAGTACACAAAGATTCATCTGCTCATAAATGAAAAACACTTGGTCTTTCTTATCCAGTAAAGGGTTGAATGCTTTTCCCACCTTCAAACCACTCTGCTCCTGGCTGTCACCAGGACAACACCTGCCCCCGTGTTGTCATTCCTGATTGCCCTCAGCACAAAGACCCTCTTGCCTTCCTGGCCCAAATTACCCACATCCCGTTTAGAGAACTGATGACTAGGAGCTCTCTTGAGCAATTCAAGAGCCCAGACAGCTGCACACAAATGGGGATGAGTATGAGAAGAGACAAAACTAGAGTTAGATGGTCCCCCACAAACAAAACACTTGACTGCAAAAACAGAACTCCTATATGCACCTCCTATACATAAGGCGAAAACCCACCTTGAGTTGCAACACTGACAAATACACTCCAACAGTTTGCAACATCAGAGAGACTATCATACCATCTCTGCCTCAGAAAGACTTTATACAACTGCATCCTACACAACGAAAGTGTTAAGATAAATAGTCTCTCTCCATATTTAGTGGCACAGATAGTCTGCTGCCTTCACTTCGCTCACAATGCCAAGCATTAGGTCATCATAACAGATATTTTAAGTTTCTTACTCTCCAGCTCTCCACAGCCCACAATCTCCTGCAGTCTACAAGGCTCTCAAATATTTAAGAGTATCCTGCAACAAGTTTCACCCGAGGGAATACAGTTCAGCAAGCAGGAATGTCAGACTGAACCAAGGCTACACCACCACTTCATTCCAGAGACAGCATTATAATCAGGGACTGTGATGTTGCAGGTAGCCTGCACAGGCAGCCTGGTAGTCTGGGTTCAGCATCCACGCCACACCACAGCTGCAGAGGAAGGTGCATTCTCCTTTTTATTTTACTATTTGTCAAACCTGACAGCACTCAATATTGCACAATCTCTTCAAAGAAGATAATTCAGTAACATGCACCCCTGAGGGGTGGGGGGGGGCTGGGGGAGAAACATTATAGTTGCTGTGGGAATCTTAATTCTGGATTTCAGGACTTGCATATTTAAAGCCTCAAATTTAACATTGCATTAATGTAGCTTCATGCATTGAATTAAGGAATGACTCAGTACAAATCTCCATGCATCTGCTGAAGTCCTGACATTCCAAGGACAAGAGGCACAGAACAGAAAAAAAAGATAGCACAGGCAACAAGAAGAGAATTAGAGGCAGAGGGGAACCTGTGAGCAGGGAAGCAAGAAACTGGCACAGCCGAGGCACAGCAAACCCCACACCAAACCAGATCTGTCAGTTGAGGCTCCTTGTTCTTACCGCTAAAGGTTATGTAGCCTGCCAGAATAAAAAGAGCTTAAAGCAGAAATATAAATGGGCACAGAGGAAAAGGTTCCTGAAAGGTCCAAGGAGGAGAATATTCCCCAAAAGTAATAGTGTAACCTGTACTGAGAAGGGAAAGATCATATCCAGATAGCAAAAATTCACTAATTTTTAAAATTATCATAGCAGAGTGCCCAGATATCTTTAAAACCCCTTCAGCTATTCAAGCATTTAGTATTTATTTTCTCCACTTCTCTGAAGTTCAACTGCAATGCAAACACAGCGGTAGTGCTGCCTGAAGTTCAGGGTGCAGGCAGAAGCAGCAGCCCATGGGGTTCATCCATTGGCAAGCATTCCAAAACTCAACCCTCTTTTAAGAATCCAGGTCAGCGCTTCATGCTTTGGGCCAAAGCTGGTCTTTAGGCAGGCTAACACCTCTATTTTGTACTAGAGTGCTCACACACCCCTCAGCACAGGAGGTAAGACAGCAGGGCAGCTCTCCTCTGCTCCCACACTCATCCTCCCCATTTCAGCAGAGCAAGGAACATCTCCATTGTTTATTCCTTATCTAAGATCAGCAGCAGCATTGGCTGAATTACTTCTCTTCTCACCCCACCCACCAAACCAAGCCCAGATCTTTGCTGAGCCATGGGTCCTGCCCACTCTTTCTCGCTACAAACCAGCACCCCAAGCGGGGGTCCCACACACCGGGCTGTGGCAAGGGGCTGAGTGGAGAAGGTGGATGTGCCTGCCAGTAGGGCCTGCTGGACAAAACCAGGCAAGTGTGCATACCCCTGTGCAGAATCAGGTTACCCTGCAACAAAGATAGTGTGTGTATGTGCAAAGGAGGGAAGGCAAATCCTTCTGCCTGGGTTCCAAGGCTTGCTTTGTTGCTAAAATAAACCAGTGTTTGTTCCTGGGAGTGATGGGGAGCCGGGCTCAAAGCAGCCAGAGGCAGAGAGAGCTCTCTCATTCTGAGTTGCAAACAAGGGTTTTTAAAAAAAAAAACAAATCAAACCAAAAATTTGGGACCAAACTATCCTTTACCTCGCATATCTGGGTAAGGAAACCCAAGGGCAAACTGCTGATCTCAAGGGTGCCCAGGAGCAGACAAAACTACACGTTGATGACTGAGCAGTCTAAAAGCTGACTGCCCCAGTGGAAATTCCAGTCCTTGCTCAAAGGCTGAAAATATATATGCCTTTGTATAAGCTATTACTTTGCTTGCTGGATCTATGTAACGCTTTACACATGATTTTTCCTGACATTATTTTCCATACTCCACCAGAAACTTGAGTAACTGTGCCACTTCTGGAAAAACAACTTTGCATCCAGCTTTTCTCGAAAGAGCTTCTCCCCCCATCCTCAAAGTCCCAAAATGCAAAACTATCTAACCCCTTCCTGCTCCTCTCCTAGCCTTCAGAGACTTACAGATCCCTTTCAGCAGCACTCCTTCACTACCTGGGATGTCTCAGTAACACCAAAAATCCCATAAAGCAGAGGCACATGGGAACAGCTTTATGCTTAAAAAAAATTATATATACACAAACAGGTCCCTCATCTGGCAGCCAGTGAGCAGCATTATACCAAAAATTTTGTCTCCAAGGCACCTGCCCAAAACTGTTCTCTCCAGAGGCACTTATAACCACAGGAAAAGCCTGCTTGATACCCAGTTAATAGTACTTGCTCAAAATATTATTTTTTAAAAGGGAAAACTAGCCCACAGTGAGTAGAGGCTGCACAGAGCTCAGCCCAACAGTGAAGGCCACTCACGTTAGTGCAGAGTCCTTCAGCTTTCCATTCCTTATATGTGCAAAGTGTGCAAGCCCTCACACACGCTTCCTACTCACCCAGAGGTACATCATGTTAGCCTGGGTCCTTCAAACCCAGCAGTGAGATGATCCGGCAACACAAGAGGCACTTCAGTAAGACTGTCGAGACCGAGGTTGGTCGAGGGTGTTTTTTGTTTTTTTTTTTCTTAAAGAAAAAAAATCCGAACGGCTCAGTTTGAGGCTTAGAAAGCGTCTCGCCTCCTCCACCCCCCTCCTCCAGCTCTGGCTGCTCTGCGCTCTTCTCTCGCACTTAATCTCTCCCTGGGAGTTCCCAGCCCCGTGTGTCTGTACTGGCGTGCACAGCACACACTCTGCATTCGCCTCCAGGGAATTTCTCTCTGTCATTCTCCTTCTGAAAACACAATCTCGGCCTCACAAGATTCTTGCAATAGGCAGGGATGGGTGGGGTTAGTAATAAATGCAGCCCGGCTCCCAGTGCTGGAGAGCGCTTACTTTAGAAAAGGGAACTGTAGCCGTGAATGAAGCCGAGCAAAACCTTGTCCTCCAAGGTCACTGGGGGTGAGGACCTATTCCCCCCCACCCACCAATTGCTCCTCCAGGAATCATCCGTAGATGCAGGAGCCACGCAGGGTGCCATAGGCAGGCTCTACACATCTTCATCTACCCCCTTAGTCAACACCCCAAATTCGGTCACAATTCAGTAGCTGTATTTAGTCATTAACCACTGACAGGCATCAAGGAGCACAACCACGGAGATCCTGAAGCTAAGGAAAAAACCCGTGTGTGCCAGCCCTGGAGCTCCCTCAGGAAGAACAACCACTGTCGGCGTGAGCTGGGGAAAAGAAGCGACACAGATAAAGGGGTTAATCTGCTTTCGCAGGTGGCTCCACAGGAGTATTTTACAGACTTGCATACTGCTGGAGGGAAAGCAGCAGCTGGCTCCGGTTGCTCGGAGTGTATCGGGTTCCCACTTGCCTAGAGGCAGCTTCCCCCCAAGTCTGACTGGGGCAAGTGCCCTCACAGCCTTGCGCTCCCAGCCTGCTCCAATTTCAGGACTGCAAAGCTGTGCCGGTGGGGCGGCAGCCCAGGAAAGGCGTGCTGAGCAAAAGACACTCGCCCCAGTTCCCTCGACAAGCACCAGCAAGCCCTTCCCCGCACCAGCAAATCCTCGTCCCATCCCCCGTGCGCGATGCCACAGGATGAGTGTCACCTCGCATCTCATTAATCAGTTAAACCGCTCTTCCAAACTAGGAAAACGGGTTTCTTGCCCCCTTCCCTTCCCGCCTCAAAATGAAGAATTGACTTCCCTTGCTAAGCTCCAAATGCTAAGTTAAATATGGCCTCATCTCAAACAGGGGGGGGAAGGGAAAAAAAAAAAAGTGTTTTCATTGAGGCACTGGTCTCCTTGGAAATGAGTTTTCAAGAAATATTTTTATCTCAGCTAAGATATAGAAACGGTGCTATTCCACATATCACCTCTGCTTCCTCTACTTACAGATTACTTAAATGCAATCCTTGGGGCTTGGAGCAAAGCACACACCACGCTCCACGTGAGGCCCTGTCTACCTGGGGTGACAAATGGATGGGCCTCGTGTCCCAGCCAGCCCAGACACCAGATATGCGCTCCGCACTCCCCAGACTGCCCTCGCCTTCAACAAGCCACAGACACACCCCAGGGCAGGCTTGTCCCAGGAACAGGCCTGAGCACATGGCATGCCGATGGGCTTTAAGGAAATAAATCCATTACTGTCATGCAGTCCCACATAGAAACCTGGAGAAAAGGCTTATTCCTATTACCAGGATACAGCAGTCATAGGGATCTGCTGGTTAAATACAAGCAAGACAACACTCAACTTTCTAGCCCAGAAAACCCAAGCTGCTCAGGGAAAGGAGCAAGAGCTCCTCCAGAAAGCTGGGATTGCATAGGGTTGTTCCATTATGGCATTGCTCAGGTCTCCCATCTGCTCTCACCTTTTTGCACAATGGGTCAGGTTGAGAGGGTGAAAAGCAGTGTTCCTAAAAATCGCTTACTGCACCAAAGCCCATGCCCCACAGTCTCCAAAGAGTGAAGCATGTGATCCACAAACCTGTTCTCAAAGGCTCTGAGAGGAGTGAAACAGCAGCAATGCTGACATTTGCATCACGATTAGACACTTCTGTTAACATCTCTGAAGCAGGGTCACACCAGCAGCAGCGACTGGTTCAGCCAGCCTGCAGATTGAAGCAGACATTTCTGCACCAGATAACCTTGATGACATTTTCAAGGTTTTCTTCTCATCCAGAATCACAATTCAAAAATGATCCTATGGTCATCTTAATGAAATGAGATTCCTCGTGCGCAGGGAAAAAAGTGAGAGGACACTTGGATCACGTGAGCAAACCCAGATAAATCTTACTTCACATGGATTCCTACAAAAGACTTGGAAAGGATGAGTCTTAAAACTAAGCTGAAGAGTTATTAAAAACTTCCCTGATTAAAAATGTAGGAAAATAAAAAAGAAAGGAAAAAAAAATTCTTCCCCTTCTTCCCCAAGCTCTCATCCTTTAGGCCACCTTCAGGGAAAGAAAATAAAAACTTTCAGAATAAGCCTAATTGTTAATTTCAATAACTGAGGCTTGTTACAAATCATCCCAGCAATTCCACATTGTGCAGGTCACATTCAACCTCCAAATCAAAACAAGACCCATGAACCCTCCTTGAATCATCTAAATACTACCTCAAAATTTATTTGCCACTGCTGCTACAAGGCCCCCACCTCTCCATGGAAGGCACACGGGAAGATTACTGAGAGCAGCAGAGTGCTGGTGATGTAATACCTTTGTCCTGGAGCAGGAGCCCTGTTTGATGAACTGCAAGAGCAGGTTTCTCAACACCCAATATTCTCAAGCAGTGAGAGGAGTACCCAACGGGTCAGGAAATGAGGCTGTGGGAGGACTCAGAGGCACCACCATCCTGCTTCAAGTGAGCTGCTGCTGCCCAGAGGCTCAAACCAACACCAAGAACATGAAGCACATGCCCACGACTATCCACAGCTGCAGAACTGGTAGCAGTGCCATTTTAGCCTTAGATTACAAGCACGAAAAAGATTTGGCTTGGCTGATACAACTGGTGGGGGGGAGAGGGGGAGGAACAACTAGAAGAGTTATTAGGTCTTCATTATGCTTTTTTTCAGATTTTTTTCAACTACATTGGCTGGTTGTAAAAAAGTATCCATACAAGACATTTCTTTCTGAAATTTTCTTCTAAAAGAACACAAAACATTCTCTAAGGAGCAAGAGGACAACAGTATGTCAATGCATCTTTTTCTAGAAAAACAAAGACAGACATGACTAAGACAGGCTTCTGACACAGGTAGCTAGGATCCCCTGCAAAAGCTTTGCCATAATCCTAACAACGGTGGTTTACAGGATAAGTGTCAGGGAGCTTGTAAAGGCTACTGTGTGTGGAAATACACATTATCTCTTAGGGATCTTTCATGTCTCAAAAAGGATTAAAAGTAGAAAGGAAAAGATTTTAAAATTAATATATACCAAGCTATCAGAAAAATGTTCAGAGAGCTGTGGCCTAGTGAAACATTGGTCCCTCTTCTCTGATGGGAGGCTCTGGCGTAAATCAAAGTGAAAGGGGAAGAAAGCAACCTGCAAAGACTTTAATGCTTGTTAGAGAAGTAAGGAAGGTCTTTAACAAGTAACAAAAGGGGAAAGAGAAAAAAGGCAGCAAGTAACCACCCATTTAATATTGTATAAAGGTATTGGGAAAAATAAGAGACATTGGGAAAACTGGAAGAAAAAAATCTACCTGTTTCTGTACCAGTATCAAAAGCCTTAATTACATATAAGAATTATTGTAACTACTCAGTTATGTGCATAAACTCAACCCAAATATCCTGCTGGTATGTAAGTTTCAAATAAGACAAATGCTTAAAAAATTATTTACAGAAAGTTCTAGCCTATTTAGGAAAGATCTGAGTGGGCAAACAGGGAATGGGCACGGCACAGTTTCAAACAGTTGTTATCTGTTTCTAGCTGATTGTGTCTCAGAGGCATATGATTTCAAATGCTTGTGGATTAACATTCTAGCAGATAAAGCTCAAGTCAGGGTACAAGCTGGGGTGTCTGCTACTGAAATCATATTAGATAGCACACAGGATGAGTGGCTAGATGAGCACCTCTTCATAACAGAGGGAAAATCCCATCTGATCATCTGGAATTTCTAATGCAACAACACTTGAGGGAGGCATAGGGGGGCTGGTGTCAAAGAACACCCTCTAGATTGCTAAATTAGAGAAAACAATTTTTTAGTTCAAGAAGTGTTACATTGAAAATGAGTAAGTCCATATTCGATTCCATCTTGACAGAAAAGAGCAATCAATTGTAAAAATATAAATTAGCGGTAGCTTAGTTAAAATGATGGTGACAATTGCATCTGGATATGTGTAAGGAGAATAGAGACCAAACCAATGCACCTATGTACATACTCAGCAGTTGAGTGGGACCAGAGGTACAGTGGCATATTTTTCCTACACAGACAGATTGCTTATTGGGCTTCCCTGTCACATCCCCGCACTTGAACACTTGTATATTCTAGCAAGTGAAAAAAAAAGGAAATCTGAGAGAAGAAAATAGAAAGGAAATTAGAAAGGGAAAAAATAAAATTTACAAGGGAATCCTAGCGACAGGAGGTAAAATCCATAGTCAGAGCTGGAAGATGATAATGTATTTTTAAAGCTTCTCAAGAATAGAAACTCCAGCAACTGCATTGATCTGCTACTATGGGGAAAAGGTAGCAACATTCCCAATACTGAAGAAAGAGCCAAAGCATTCAATACGTATTTCTGTTCTATATTTGGAGAAAAGTCAGCTGTTGTAGTCTGTGATAACAAAATGCCTTCCATTCCAGCAGTAACTAAGGAAGATGTTCCAACAGCTACCCAACAAACAGTTCTGTGGCTCTCTTATCTAGCTCGAGCTTGCAAACAAAAGGGATGCAACCAGATAACAAGTGGGTTTTAACTGTACTACAGCTGTGAACATATTTAAATGTGGACAGTTGGCAAAGTCTGCAGTCTGCTTTGAACTGCATCACCTGCACTTGGAGCTCTAATAAGCCCTAACTACAAGCACTAACATTAAACCTGCCATAAGGCCAAAAGTACAACTGTGACGCAATGGCAACCACAAATGCAGGTGTTACTTGCAGCCCATTATTATTTAAGCCTTGGTGCTGCTCACTGAGTTTGGCCAGCCTCTGTCATACCAAAAACTGCATCAGGAAAGCAGTGCTACAGCTGAAGGTGTGAGATTGCAGCAGGTTGAAGAGGGAAATTGAATTTCAAACTGAAGGAAAGCAGCTCCTGACAGCCAAAAGCCACACTGAGCGCCCACATGTTATGCAGAAGCTGGATTCAGACTGAGGATGAAGACTCAATCATTGTTCTACCATGGCAAACATTTCAAGAACCATCTACAAAAGGTCTGACTGGAGACTGAACAGCAACATGCTCTGTGGTGCCCAGAGGGAAGTTTCTCCAATTCAGTGGCTGCTTTCCATGGCTTATCTGACTCCAGCAGAAGGTCCCAGGAAGAGAACAGGGGAATCAGACCTCTGCTAGTCATGGGTTTGGGCATGCCTTGTGTCTTGGGGGGTTTTATTTGGTTTGATTGGTTGATTTTTATTTGTGGTTTGTTTTGCTTTTTTGAAAGAAGATTAGAGATGGGGCTGGAAGCTATCTGGGGAGAGGCACAGAAGGCAGCCTTGGGCACTCATGCAGTTCCTATGGAGATAAGAGGATCTTCTTTGAGGTTGGTTTGCTCCTTTGGGTGCCGCTGGAGACTACCCTGGCAGCAGAGTACTCCTCATTTGTGAGACTGCCTCTGCTCAGGATCCTGGATTATCTCTGATTATCAGAATTTCTGAGCCACAAGGTAGATTTCCTCCCAGCATCCAAAAGGACTACAGGAAGCCTCAGTCTGCATTATCCTGTTTATGAAAGGAAGCAAGAATACAAAGTGCATACAATAAATCATCCAGAAAAATACCACAATTCCTCTCAGATGTTCTGCCAAGCAAGTAAGCCAAACATTGGCATATTACAAGGAAAAAACCCAACATTTTGTTATAGAACAACCCATTTCATTACTGGAAAACTGGATTCCCTGTTTTCTCTTCTGCATGTATGGCATAGCAAGTGGCTTCAGAAAAGAGACTACTTATTTAAAAGCAACTTATCAAGGGCTAGTTTATTTTCCACAAAAAGCAGAAAGCCTGAAACAATAAAACACCCTGACATGCAAACAAACCTAACAATTTTTAAGGACTGTCCTGCTACTGACTTATCACAGTAATTAAATTTAGGTCCTTAAATAAACTTCAGGAGATCTCAATTCATAGGCTTATCATTCAAGTACATAAGTGAAAAAAAAAAAGAAATGCATACCAAGAAAAGCTTTTTAGAGTTTGTTTGGGGTTTTCCTCTCCTCACAACTATGCTCAAGAGCACTATTCCGGAAGGCACTGCCAATTCTTCAAGAGAAAAAAACCTCAGTAAATAGGAAAGGTACTTCACTGAAAACATGTTCCCAAAAATACATTTTTAAACTAAAACCAAGAACACCCACATGAACAAACCTAAACTGTGAAGCCCGAGAATTCAAAGTTAAACTGTGAAGAGCATGCAAGCTTTTAGATATAAGGAATTCTCACAGCTCCAGTCTGGGCATTCATTTGCAGAAACAGAATGACTATGCAGCCACTCCCAGGATATAGCAAACATGAGTTTGGACAGCCAAGTGGAAATTTCCGTGAATTATACCTGTCAGCCTTACTATGGTGGACCAGGAAGGAAGTCCACAATCCTCCAATAGCTTCTGAGGAGAATCCAGCAAGCTGAACATCTATAGAGGAAAAAGCTTCTCTGCTGCTGTGCTGCCACCCTAGGCTTGATTTTCAGGCTGTATCTTCTGCATTCTAGCTCAAAGTCCACACTGAACTGGCATAAAGCAAATATATTTAGCTACTTGTAAAAGGGAAACAGAGTAAGCTCCAACTCTGCTATTTAAATATATCTTTTTTAAAGTTTGGTTAGCTAATAACTACCTTAATACCTTCATAAAGGGAAAAAATTGATCTCCCTTCGGTTTTTCTGTGAAGCAGCAGAAAGCTATTACACAGCATCAAATTCCAACAAAAGTCTATTTTTAGTGTCAAATCAGGAGTACAATATCCAGTTGAACTGATAAAGTGCAGAAAGATTCTCTGTGCCCTAGACTCGTCAGTGCTAAACAGGGTATTTCTTTGGCTGTGGATTCTGAAGAGGAAGTCATAAATTTAAAAAAAAAAATCAACTCAGGTCCTACATCAACAACTCATCTCTTCATAGTCCACAAAGGAAGCTATACCAAAGGATGAACTGATGGCATCCAGTTCAAGGTAGCAAGAAGGAAACTGCTTCCAAAACCTCATCAATTGAGCTGCAGCATCATTACACCATTTTTTTGTCTCTGTGTTTACCATGTCAAGTGGCTGTACTGCATCAGCAATTCATCAGCACAGCAACATCCCAGAAATTAAGAAAGGGTATGAAGATAAAACCATTGCAACAGTAGGGAAAGGGGAAGACAGGGCATAGGTCTCTTGCCTGGACCATAGGGGCATTTATCAATATGTTGAAACTTTGGTTTAGGTCTGTTGATGATAAAGGGGAATACAGATGGACAGTAATACCATCCTGCAGAAAGGTACTACTCCTGGCTTGTTTGTACAAAGGAAGGTTAACAACGTTAGTGAGTTATTCAGGAAGTAATGGATACCTTCTTGCCCTGAGCAAATTCCTTTTCAATAACAGTAGTATTTTCCTAGGCAATATGACGATATCAAGGTATAATGGCTACTAAATTTATCTACAGAAACCCTGTACTGCTGGGATCTAATTTACTATGGCTTAGAAAGCAGTTTACAAATCCTGGGATAGTAAAGTTGCTAGAGAGAGGAATAAAATTCTATCCTTTATTGCTTGGGTTGAAAACTGGGTTTTAACATCCCTTTTGAAGGGTATAAAATGCATTCTCTTAAACTTAGAGAGACTCAAAGACTAATAAACCCTTAAAGTAAACTGTAAATACACCTATGAGAGAGAAGAAATCAGCTAGCAAATACTACATTCTGGCCATTTTTTTATCCTTATTGTCATAGATGCTTTATTTATTCTTTTATTCAAATAACATTCTTTCATTTGACCCTCTGAGAAGAAGAATAACCCATGACTTTACCTAGCAGCCTTATGTACCTAATGAAGACAAAATAGCTGAATGCCTGAAATACGGCTTCAGCGTGGGAAATGGCACAAGGATATAATCAGCAAAGAAGAAAGGAATGACTGCAGTTAATGAAGAGGTAACACCAATAAACACTGAATGACATCTCTTGAAGAACAACAAAACCAAACTGCTAAAAGACTTTGTGGAACACAGCATCAACCTGTGGTAAGGATGGGTGGGTGGAAAGAGACCAAACACACGTGTCAGGGACTGCAGATACTTCCATTACATAACGGGAGTAAGAAAACCCAGGCAAAATCGCCATTAGCAGAACTAAAAGCAAAATATTTCAACAAGGGTATTGGCAGTTGTCAAGCCACATAAAGGAACAGCAGACTGTTCAAATGTAAAAGGCATTAATAAAGCATAAGAAAGGAGGTATAAATAGATAAAAAACAGAGGAAGGTTTCGAGATTACAAGAACGCTACCGGAAAATTTTAGTTCTAGAATATAATATCCCCAGCTTCAATTCACAATGATCAGCAAAGGTCAGTTGTCAGAAATGCAATTCCGTTTCTGATCTCATTCTGAACAAAGCACTCTTTAACCATACCCCTGCCACCACCATCTAGCTGGATTACTCTCATGGCTGCAGCAAACAGTTCCCTCCATCTGATGGGTCTGTCAGGGAATTATGGGCATAAGAGAATTTAGAAAAGTGTGTATCTGTAAAGATTAACTGCACTACTGGTCTCCCACTTTCTAAACAAAAGACAATCCATTCTTCCAAGTCTTTTTAGTGTATATACTTAATATGAGACTTCCAAGAGGCATACAGATCGATACCTACATATGTTTTAACAGATCTCCCATGCAGTGAGTACTGAAAAAACCCACAGTTTGTAACATGGGATGTCCCAACAAACTGGCATTTGTGTCAATGACTGTACTTGAATCAGGAGGATTTTGGCTCTCGTAGGATCAGAACAGCTATAGATCTGATACTCCCATCACTGCAGTCTGTGGGGTCACATACTGTGACCTTCAAACACCTTCAGCTGAGTTTACATTAAGGCTCATCCACCCACCCTTCTTTCTTCTGCCAGGAAGCCATGACACAAAAAAAAAAAAAAAAAACCCCAAAAAAAAAACCCAAACAAACAAACAAACAAACAAACAAAAACCACCAAAAAAACCAAAAACTCACATCCAAACAAACAGTACTATGAATTCCATTCTGTGGCATTTTCAGATCAAATCCTGGCAAAATTCAACTCTTCTATTAGATATTAATTGCAGCCTCCTTATTCTTCCAATCCCTTTCTAACACAGACTGAATGAGTAGCAACTCACACTTGGTTTAGATGAAATGAATGGTTTGAAGTAACTATGGCTAGTCAACACATGCATTTATTGTGTCCTAGGTCCTATGCAATATAGTCTCATTTTATCTGAATACAAATTTAAGCTCTGAAGTGTAACCACGCCATCTGATAAGTATTGTAACTGCTAGAGAATCTACTCACTTGGATAACAAAGCAACAATATATTAAATTGTTCCCTGTTCCCAAATTTCCAGAAAGCAACAGTGATCAGAACAATCTTTTTTCATCCTTGTGTGACCTGAAGAATGCAGGTTCCCTTTCAGATAAAGGCCTCGCTATGGTTATCTAATGGTAATGTCACTACAAACTGGATTAGAGACGCCCAGAAACCTCAAAATTCGTACACAGATAGTCAGCTCTACCCAAAGTCTAAGTCTGAAGGAAATCAAATGCTCCAAATTGTGCCTAATGTAGTTAATTTTGCCCTTTAGGTAGGATAAACCACTAAGAACATATTACACAGTGATTAGATTAATTCTTGAGTAAAATTCAGATGGCTGGCTCTATCTGTCTATTTCAAATTATTTCAGAGACAATCACTTTTCCCGTACTCTGCTCCGCAGCAGCAGCTGCTCAAGAAAAACAGCAGCTCTCTGTCTGGGGTGAAGTTGACAGCAACTGGGGACAACGCTGCTGTCAGAGTTCAGCTCCCAGTTCTGAAATGCCATTCTACTGGAAATTCCAAGGAGCCTAAATCCGGCTACATATACCACGGGATGTAAAATATCTCTATCTCAGCTTTCAACAGAAAGCTGGAGTCTCATGACATTTACTCCTTTGGCCCCTGTCAGTCTTCCTCCAGACCCTGCAAAGGATCGGAGCTAGCTGCCATAAATGGTTGGAAAACAAGATCTTGTTCTCCAAGCACTTGGAAATGAGCAGCATTGTTTTAGCTTAGAGCGACCATGGCAAGGAGCCAGGGCGACAGGTGCCCTAGAAATAAAGATGAGGATCCAACTGTTGCCAAGGTTAGCCACTGCTGTCCTCCTGACCTGTAAGAAAGGGTAGCCCATGCTCTCCAGGTGTAGCAGAACAATGGACCAGAAAATACAAAGTTCTGTTTGCTGGTAGTACCTGAAATGTATCCTCAACAAAATCCAGCTGCAAAGGAATTTCATTAGGTCTCATTAGATGTAATCTTTTTTCTAAACCTTCATTGGTCCTGGCAGCAAGTCAGCTTGGTGCTGCTGTGACATCAGAGTGCAGCTTGTTGAAATCCACAGGCACCAAGAGTTAAAAACACAGGTTCCTCCTAAAACATCACAAGCTATAAAGCTCTTGTGTGGGCAGTGGCAGCAACTAAATCCACTCCTCAACAATTGGCTGGCCTTTGGAAACAGAGGTGGGAAGAGACAGGTCATGGGGGACTGCCTGCCCTCACCCCCAGGTAAATAGCAGAACAGCATCTGCTGAGGTTTTCAGTTAAAATCTGTGAGACAGTTCTCATCATTTTATCAACAGCCTCTGGAGACAGCAGCCTCTGACCTTTATCAGGAAGAGCACCCTTGTCCTCTAATCACAGACTTCCTGGAAAATGCAGTCTAGCTGGCAATTAATACAGAATGGAAGGGGGGGAAAAAAGTCTCTTAACATCAAATTACCACTGCAAGAGTTTTTCAATATGTCCCCACCAAAATGCAGAATTCAAGCAGATTCTCACAACCTATTTCACTCCCACAAGCATTATTTAACAGTTTCTACAAAAAAGATTTTTCTCACCTATCCCTCCACCAAAAAAACCCTGCCCCCTCCCACCCCCAGTGTTGCTTTGCAGATGTTGCCTGCAGCAGCACAGCGTCTTGTTGTGAAAGCTTCAACACAGGGGTGCAGAGCGTGACCTGGGCAGAATTACATGTGCCATTTCCACTGGGAAATCTAAGAGACTTATTAAGCCAGGACAGTGCCGATTAATCTACTAATGGAATGAATCAAAAGTGTGTTCCTGGCCCCTTCCCCTTCACATCCCAAAACCTCGGGGGAGCTGAAACCATCTGGCAAATGCCTGCTCTGAGCAACATTATGCTACTGCTGGAAATACCTCTCCCTTAATACTAAGAAGAATGAAACCATCTTCCATGCACCAGGTATTCTCAGGAGCATCTGCACAGCTCGCTGAAGTAGGCTGCCTGCACACAGCATCCTTCCCCAGGCAGTGCAGAGCTGCTCACTCACCGTGCAGGAGAAGGCAGCAGAACAGAAAGCGATCCCATTCATTTACTCGGGGTCCCACTGAAGCGGCCGGCACGGGTGGGGCACAGAAGCAGTGGCTGTACTTGGGGTAAAGGCACACAGGTGCAGATCCCAGCCGCAGGCAGGCAGAAACACCCTGCCTAACCTGAGGAAATGCTCTTCCTGATTCCTCTCAGTCCTTTCTTCATGCAGGTAGGGTAGCAAGGACAGGTTTGTTTATGTTAATTAAAGAAAAAGAGTAATAATAATCTCTCTTCTAAACACACTCATAATGGAAATCTGACCAGAGAGCTTAAAGGGAAATCAAAACACCAGACCAGCCCAAGGTTCATACACAGCAGATATTATTACTGTGAGACAGAACGAAGGACTGACTCAGAGATGCTGAATACCCCGCACCATTTGATTAATAAGCATGCTCAGAAAAAAACAGAGCTGAGGCAGCTGTCAAAAAGAAAAGATCTTGGGCACTTTTAAGATCATATAGGAGCAGAGGAACCTCCTATCTTACAATTTAGACATACACCAAAAAAAACCCCAAAAAACAGAGAAAGAACAGTCATACGGCTGTGTAATAATGTCAGTGGTAACAACAGCTTTTGACTGTCATAAAATAACACAAATACAGGGCAGGAGAGACAAGAGGTCCTCCATGCTCAGAGGCAGCACAGAGCATGTTTAGACAAACATCCATCAGGAATTGCCTAACTTGTTATTATGGACTCCTAGAAACTGGAACTCTGATCTCCTAAATTACCCTTCCACTACTTCACTACATTGAATCAGAAAATGTTGGTTTACTCCACACTATCTAATTTAAGCCTTTCTTGATACCAATTAAGCTGTCTTCAATGGACACAGGAAACAATCCATATTTTCTACTCTGTCTTATTTAAAAGAAGGAACAAGGTTGGTATTTTCCTGCTATGTCAGGCCCTCTGAGCCTCCTTTTCTTGTTCTTCCCTGGACATTTTCCAGATTTCACCTGTGTATGTCCTGAAGTGCCTAAGAGTAGGTACAGTGCTCCACTTGCTGTACTAAGCTGCAAAGAGTAACTGTCTTCTGCAGTTTACTTGACACACCTGGAAATGCATTCCAGGTTTTCAAGATTACAAAAAGCAGCACCACATACTCAGTTTGTTATCTCTTATTACCCCAGACCTTGTCTTGGATATTAGTGCTTAGCCAGTTAGTCTCCATTTTATATTGCATATACAGTTCCTTTTGTTAATACAGCTTGGTTTTGTTTAATTTCTGATTGTTGGGTTTCAGGGCATTTCTGCAGTTTACTGTGATCTTTCCAACTTCTAATCCTACCTTCCAAAGGCTGCCAGCCCCTGCACATACATATGTTCAGTCACTGTTTTATTACCTTCAATTTTGATGAGCAGTGGAGAACAGCAGAGCAGCCAAGCCAGACCATGTTAAGACTCCAGATCAGACACACACACAGAGAAAAGCACGATATAATTGCTCCACATACGGTTTTCCAATGAGGCGTTCAGCCCCTTCTTAATTTCACCTTTCATTTGTCTAGTTTATGTAAAGGTCATGTGGGACTATGTCCAAAGCCAGTAGCTGTCTCTCTCTGCCAGGCCTGCTGCCATGTCAAACGAAAAAACTAAATTGATCTGACATGATTAGCTCTCAAAAATTAGCAATGTATGTCTGCTGTTGGCTTAATTTCCTTTAGCAAAGGATCTGACCGTAAGCATCCAATCTTTTTCAGCATCTTCCCACTGACCAATTGAATTCCTTGAGATCTCTAGCCGCCTTTAATAAAAAATTAAGATGCGAGAATAGTATTTATTCACACACACGCTCTTCATTCACTTGAAAGCTGTGAGATTTCATGATGTGCAGAATGCACACTGGAGAAAACCCACCCCTGCAGCACAGGCTCTGCATGCCCCAAGTAGGAGACCGTCTTTCACAGTGCCCTCTGAGCAGCAGCACTGCTGGGCAGCACCTCTCCCTCTGGAAGAAACCAGCTCGGGCCAGGAAAGCCTACAGAGTGCCTGATTAGGCTCGCCTCTTAAAGCAAGTCTGTTAGGAGCACTCCTCCTCCAACATCCCCCCTGGATGTTGCCTCTGCTCACAGATCCAAGTTTTTTGTGGAAACCTTTTCCACCGTGACCTTTCAACGAACCAATCGCCAGCGCAGGTCGCATGGAGGGGCTGCCCTCTCCCCATCCCTCTTAACTCTTCCTCGCCCAGAAGAGCCGTTCCAGAGACATTCCGGAAGGCACTGCCAATTCCGCTTGCGGGACGAGCCCCCGTGTCCGTGCCGCGGGCTGTGCGGTGCGGGGCAGCCCGAGGCGGAGAGCCCGGGATGCGGGCGAGGGGGAGCGGGGCGCGCTGGCCGTGCGCCGGCTGCCCTCTCCCGGCAGCCCAGCGCCAGCGCCGCCCGGCACGGCACGGCACGGCACGGCCCCGCGGGGCACGGCACGGCACGGCACGGCACGGCACAGATCCGAGGTCCCAAGAGCATGGGCTGTACGTCAGCAACGCGCTGCGGCACCTTTGGGTACCTAGAAATAACAGCTGCACAGGTATAATTCAGGGGATTTAAAAATCTACTATATATCTATATATATCAATATAGCTATCGATATATATGCTGAGGACTCCAAGTCCCCCTCGCCCAAGAGCTCTAAAACCACCTCAGTTTCAAGTCAGTGATGTACGGAAGAACTTTTCCCCTCCGTAAAAAACACCTAAAGCAGGAACTTGTTGCCACAGGATGCTGTGGATGCCAAAGGTTTAGGCAGGCTCTGAAACCATTTAGAGAAATTCAATAAAGAAAAAATCTATCACGGGTGACTTTAAAAAAGCATAAAAATCTATAGCCAGGAAATCCCAAAGCCACGGGATTGCTTCAAGAGCACAGTAGAGGGGAAGTATCACCGAATCTTGGCGCTGCTCCCTCCGTTTTAAGTACCTGCTATTAGACACTGTCAAAGCCAGAACACTGGAAGGCACAGACCTTCTGTCTGACCCGGAATAGCTGCCTTCACACCTCCAATAGGATATCATAGCTATCAACAGGCCATTTTCTCTGCACTATTTGGTTTTAGTCCTACAACTGATCCAGACTACTTCGAACACACATGCCACACTCTGGCATAATCATTCAGAAGGGAATATCTAAACAAGATGCTGTCTCTCTTGCCAAAGGAACTGAGGGGCTTGGGAATCTCCAAGATAAGACATGGAGTAACACTCATATGGTTATCACAGGAGAAAAAGTAGTCTCCTGGTACTCTCCCAAGAATGATTCACATCTCCTCTCTTTAACCCTTAAGCAGAGAGGAGAAATTGCTTGAATCAGAGGACTCAAACATGAAAGGAATTTGTATTACATCATCCAAACCCATTTCCTGCCAACGCCTTACAACCCCAGAGCTTTGGCTGGACTATTCATCAGCGAGGTATTTGTTACTTCCCTTGAGAAGCTGTTTATAGGACTTAAGGAGCTTACTTCGAGGAAGTCTTCCCATGTATCTGAATTAGGTGCACTCCTTAACTATTTATTCTCTTACAACCTTTCTCACGTGGTTACTTATTATCTTTTGGTATTGATTACTCCAAGCACTGGCACGGAGTTCGCTGGACATGTTTCTGGAAGGAATTCACCCCGTGTTAAGGAAAGGATTCCGCGTATTGAGATTCCTTGTATTCAGAGATTAGAAAGGCAGCAGACATAAGGGAAGAGGGGAGTAAATATACAGCCAGAGTGATCTATTTGCAAGACTCGTGTCAACTGCAAGACATCGTGCTTCCTGTATTATTTAAGGGGTTTGATGCTAGGAAATCAGCTACACAAAGGAAAGGAGAGATTTGAGGGAATGTGGCACAGAGTCTGGGTTCAGAGTGAAATTTCAGGAAGGTTTATAACAAACTAAGCTATTTGGTGGTTTATGTCTTACAACTTTTATTAATCCCACTTACTGTATCTTTCCTGCAGCTTCTTAGGGATATAGTCTGGGCTTGAGAAAACAAGGAACCACTTCTTCATGCTTCAAGTTATCTAGCAAGTGCCTGACCAAGACATTTCTGGATTCAGGTGAGATGTATCACCAGATTAGTCTCAGTGAATCTTGCTTTTCCAACTCATCCTTAATGGTTTAAACTTCAATCTGTAACCAACTCCTCCTTCAGTTTTTAGCTACACATTCTGTTCCCTATCTTCCTTCTCATATATCACAATTTACATTGTTTTAACTCTCTTCACTCTCTCAACACATTTTTACCTTCTGAATGTACTGAGAGTTTAAAGTAGTGTGGGATGCAATCTGATAAAGGACTTCTCAAGTTTCTTCCCTCTGCAGTGTTAAATGGCTTTCCATAGGCACATCTGAACCGGCCCAAACTCTTCATAGCTTCGTGAAGCAGTAACATCCCAGCAGTTCTCCCACTACACATTCTTGAACCCCTTTGTGTGCAGCTGTCTCACAGATGCTTCTCACCTCGTGAATACATTGGACATTTTTGCCCAGACTACATTCTCTGAAACGAAGCTCATTATTTTCTATGGGGCACTGCAGTTAAGCCAGTAATAGAATATCCCTTCAGTCCTGTCTAGTACAGCGTGGAAACATTCCATTGCTTGCCTGAATAGAGGCTCTAGGAGCCAGGACGCAGCAGATTTGGCAGACCTATCCTAATCCACCTAATTTTAAACATAAGGAAGGTGCTTAGAGCAGTTTTCCCTCATTAGCTTGGTCCCATCCCAAATTTTGGGTTGATTGCTTTCAATCCAAGAGGGACTCCTCAGAAGTACCAGGAACACAGAGCCTGGTCTTCTCCATTTTATATGGGGGATCTCAGAAGCTTCCTGATCTTTGTCCTGGCTATTTACTCACAGAGTAAGGTGTTAAAACTTTATTTGATCCTCTCTAGAACCTCCCTCTGCCCCTGAGTTTAAGAATTTGTATTAAATACACTTTTCAAACCAAGAGTGTAAGCAACAAACAACCCAAAACCAAACAAGCCATGCACCTTTCTAGCTCCTGAATAACATTACACTTCCACTGCCACCACCTCACAGGTTAGAGAGCGACTTAACATGCACACTGGAGGGTTTATTTTCATGGTGAGTTACTAGGAGGAAACCAAATTAAAAATTAAAACTTTTCAGGATGACTACTTAGATTTGAACTTTGAGACAGGGAGTCTTTGTTACAAAACTGACCAAACAGGGCGCTAGAGAGACTGTGGTTGGTGCTATCATGGTATAAGTGAAAACAAGCAAGTGACCAAACCATTTTCCCCTAGGATGACATTTTTATTTGCTTCCTGGCAAGAGCATCTTAAGTCTGTTGGTACTAAATCAAGAGATTTTTTTGGGTGGATATCCTAATCAGTGCTGGGCTGTTGGGAAGGATGATGAAGGAAGGCCTTGCAGAAATGGTTTACTGGTGAAAGATTTTAACAATGAAGAAATAGAGCTGAAAGCAAAACTTGAGCTATAGAATGTGAAGCAGGAAGACAGTGATTAGCTTATCTGAAGGCCGGGCCCCTGATGACAAAACAATACAGCTCCCCAGACAAAGAGATAAGGGGTTGGGCCCGGCCAGGTGATAGGGAAAAAAGGTGGGTTTGCCAGGTTTTTAGTATGCTAATATAATAGTTCCCATAGGCTGCATGTAGATTTTGTAGGTTTTGTACCCTGTACCGGTTGGTTGAAGTTAACCAGAGTATTCAGCATAGAAGGGGATAAATGGGATTGTAACAGGAAGTTCGCTCTCTCTTGAACCATGCATCAGCTGGAGCTGGTCAGGCTGGCTGTCCCCACGAACAATAAACCACGTGTCCAAAGAGCATCCCTGTCTCCGGAAGTCTCTCGTCACACCCCAGATAGCAGCCAGACTTTTCTAATACTGGGCCACTTAGCTGCTCATCAAGTTGTGGCAATATTTCCAAATTCACATTTCATCTACATAATGGAGAAGAAGAAGATAGGTGAAGGAGTCTCAGACCACACAGATGAAAGAGGACAGGTTTCCCCCTCTGAACTCTGTGTTGAGATGCCTGCTGTTTGCTGCCAAGAGGCCACCAATGAGCAGCAGTGCCCCTGGGCAGCCAGCTCCAACAGGAAGCCCGGTGACCTGCTGTCCTGCCTCCCCATGAGAGCTCTCACACACCCTTCACATCTCAGGATGAATATCTTCCTTGCCAAACTCCCCACATCAGAAGGGACTGGGCAAAGAAAACAAATAGGGAGGGAAAAAAAACAACGGGGAGGCTTCCTGTTCTCACAGGCTGCCACCAGTGCTGTTGAGTTTCCCCTCACCAGCTTGTGGCCCCAGGGAAGGCAGCACACACATCCGCCTGGAGCCTGCGATGCCCCTTCAGATATCCCAGTGCAGCAAGTGACTAAAGAGCCAGGGGAAAGGCTGACAATCGGAGAGGTTTAACAGCATTTCACCTTAAGCTTGAACTCAAAACTGAGAGGATACTGATAAAGCTGTTCCTAGCAGTTGCCATAGGCACCCACTACCTTGGGCTGCAGCCTCATGTACATACAGGAGAACAACAGGTCAGGCCTAGTGAGTGCTCAGATGCAAAACCAGCCACCGAAATCAAGCTGTTGAAGGAAGTGTCACTTGTGATAGGTAACGATGTTTCCACCACATTAGCACCAAGCCAATGGCCCAGTTTGATTTAAGAATTGTACTTAGGGAAGTACAAGCTTTTAAAAGAGGCTTCAAACCAATATCCTAACCCGTTGTGATAGCTGAGGATCACTTTCCATAACAGAAGAGGTATAATAGCTCTAACATTCTGACCCAGTTCTGGTGTGTGCAATTACCTCCTGCTTCCATAAACTCTCTCTCCTCCTCTCTTCCCTTCAGTGGCAGCTAAACAAGGTGTTCTTGCTCATTTTGCTTCCTGTTGGGGAACAAAATTATTCTGCGCAGCTGCCAAATTCTGCCACAGAAGTGCCAGTATTCAGCACTCAAATCTCAGATATCATGTCTAACACACTTGGACATGAAAAGCACTAGAGCAATATAATACAGGCCTTGGCTATATACAAAATGAGCTGGCACAGTCAGCATGGATATGTGTTCTTGATGAGTTTGTCTGTATGTAAAAGCTGTATCAGCATAGCTGTACCAGTCATTTTCCATGTTGAGACCAACTCAAAGTACCTCAGAGCTGTTTGTCACAGCTTGGGAAATGAAGCAAAGAAGTCTTGGTTCACTGCATTTTAGGCAGGCGCTTGCATTACAAAAAAAGAAATACCTTTTTTTCTTTGGCAGACCTAACAGAGGGATGAAAAACTGAACAGTCCCCAGGGAATAAGCTCTCCTCACCAAAAGCCATGGTTCTCATCTCAGTTAGCAATGTTACACTATGTTACACCAATGTTCTGTCATTTTCCCTTTACCGTGGGATTTGTCCCTGCCATCAGCCTAGCTCCAGGAAAAGGAAGAGTATCCTGCCATTCCTGAATGTGCTTTAGGCATCCACAGAGCAAACCTTGAATTCTGAGAACAGTCTCAGAGAGCTCTCCAGTTCCTTACAGGACTGTAACATAGATCAGTCCAATAGTGCAACACTTCAGCAACAGAAAGTGTCTTTTTAGGCAAACTTATACAATAATGATTTAGCACACATGCTCCACAGGTCCTACCACCACAGAAAGTCCAGCAAGCCAGCACTCTGGTGGGGCAGAGGAGAAACAAGGGGGCTGCACAACCACCCAGAGCTCTGGATTATCATAAAGCCATGACACAACACCAGAATTCTGAGAGAAAGAGCCCCAACATGAACCCCATCTCATTTGTTTCAGTACTGCTGCCCGTGCATGGTGACAACTGAATGCTTAAATACGTGGAAAAGATACAAAATAAACTCTGTTCTGGAGACCTAAGCATTCCCAAATGGCCAAAGTGAGGACTCAAACCAATCACACATTTCCACTGGCACGAATAAAAACCTCCAATAATCTGGAACATCTGGGTATGATTTAACCACTAGAGGGTGTAAAAACAGCACAATGTAAGGTTTGCAGCCAGCAATTAACAGCATTCAGAGCCTGAGGGAACGAAAAAGGCATTCACGTAAGTGAAGGAGGAGTAGGATGCTACATAAAGTGAAAGAAAAGGCAGAATTTGACTATTGTGGTCACAGGATCAAAAGCCCTAAAAATAAGCTTTGCTTTGTTACTTCTCCTTAAGAAAACAGTGTGGAAAAAACTACAGGACAAGTACTTATGGTAAAGAAGTGCAATGGGGAAGAGCACGATACACTGACTTACCCTCACCAGCTCAAATCCAGCTTCTAATTTGAGGAAATCCAACACAATTGCTCCTGTACCTCGTAATTTGTTAGAGAGTGAGGATCTCTACACATATTCCCACACCACTTCCTCCTTTCCCAGTGCAAAAAGGCAGGTGATGGATCAGCCATTGCTGATTCTCCCACACCAGCCTCAGCCTGTGGCAACAGGAGACTTCCTTTTGTGCTGCTATCAAGTTAGAGGCTTGCAATCAGATTAGCTAAAAGCCCTGAAACCTCATTAGTGAAAACCAGATCTGAATTTAAGCTGCTTCAGGGACACAAGCAAGACAGAAGGACAAATATTTACTACAGATCAAAATGTTGTAGAGAGCAGGAAGAAAAAAAAAACAAAACTAACAAAAAACAGCCAAAAATATTTTTACAAGCATTTGCTAAATGAAAACACACAAGTTAACTGGAGCTGTTTATCCTCCAAGAAAATTCCATAAAGCTATCTGCCATCTGAAATACATACACACACTTGCTAACATTCATTAGTCCCTGTGCTCACCCATATAGAGCTCCCCAGGGCTGCCCAGGCTGAAATTCTCATTTCACATCCTGGCTGTAGTACAGCTTCCCATGCCCATCTATGCTGATCCAGCAACCTGCCAGCAACAGCAGTTCTGGACTTTCAAATCAGAAGAGTTCTTATGGGATGAGAAAGAAAAAACCTGTGAAGTGGGATGTAGTGGTAGGTATCAGAACACCCCTAAATGGGCAGGTGAGGGAAGCACCAAAATAAGGTACAGAAGGTGCTACCAGAATGGAAAAGCCAAAAGCAGATTTGAACCACTTTAATGATCTGACAGGCTCTCCTCGCAGCCTAGCTTACCTCACTTAGCCTGGACAGAGTAGGAACACAATTCCCACAGCATCCCACTGTGTAGTATTTATTTGTGCTAGTTAGCAGTTTAATATATCCCAGAAGATATTCTGAATAATTTCCTCCTAGAAACTCATACACACATACCAAGCACCAGAGATTTAAGCTCTTCAGTTGCTGAGGCTGCACTATGCTGCATTTCCTTCATAAAAACATCTCCCATTAAGCTGTTATTACATACACCCAGACCTCATCAAGAGATGATGAAAATCACTTTCTTTATATAGCAGTACCTGAGAGTATTAAAGAATTTGATTTTGGTTTTGTTATTTGCTCATAACTGAAATGTGCTGCATTATTGATTTTCCGTGCATATTAATTTCCTGCTACACTGGTTCATACTCTGCTTTGCAGTAGCACTGCAGGACACTGAAAAAAACTTTGATCTAAGAAGGGAGATTTAATGTGTGACAGTTGTATCTTACAACCATTAAATTTCATTTGTTCCAAAGCATCTCCTCCTTCTATCGTGCAAATTCATCAACCGGGATTTCTCTGTCTTCTGTCAGGAGGCAAGAGAATGCTCACAGATGCAGTGCACTGAACAGTATAATTTTTACTGCTGTAGGAAGGCATCCTGAATAAGAGCAAGAGGCAGGGGCCCTGCAGGACTTGAAAGGAATGCAAGACAAGTTCACAGATATTAGAAACAACCCAACAGGACGTGTCATTCCCTACTTCACCAGCAACGCAGACTCTCACAAAAACTCAGTATTGTTTTGCTCCCCAGATGCCAGAACTACAGCAATAAGTATAAAACGGGGCCAAGCATGTACTGGCACTGAACATCTACATTCATTAACACTGAGGAGATACAGTGGGAGCTTAGGACAGGGATTCTAAGCTGTGACATTTTTAAGAACCAAGAATTTCTTGAGCTGTTGGTAATGTGGATGGTATTTAACACCATACCAGGCACCTTGCCACATACTGCTCAAAGCCATAAAAACTCATTCAATTAATCACATATGTGCCCACAAACAATCCACAATAGAACAAAACTATTTCTACTCTGTAACATGACAGCCAGGAAACTGTCAGACAGAACACCCCTAAGTGCACAGAGATGCACAGACACATGCATTTACTGCAATCAGACACTTACTTGATTGTCTCTTGCTGGATATCCATGATAAGCTGGAGTCAGAGGCTCGTTCTGCAAGACAAGAAAACAAAGAGTGAATGTAGGAGTTACAGGGAATAGAAAGCTAGGAAATACAGGCCTGTCTTAACTCAGCCAAAGACAACAACCTGCGTGAAATGAGGGAAGAATGAGCTAAAGTATTCTGCCAACTTCCTTCTTTCCATGTAAGCCAATACACCTAAAATTTATTTTCAACTCCATACGCCAAATTGTGTAGAAGAAAAAAAAAATCAAAGCCATAAAATAAGCATAAACTAATCCTACTCTTCCCTCTGTAATATCAATTATGTATAATTTTGGTCCTTTTCCAAAAAATTTTGATATGCAAACACATTTACTATCATGAAAACTGAACAAAATAGAACATGAAATTACAGAAGCTATTGTGCACCTCATGCAGTCTTGAAGAAATGTTTCCCTAAACATTAGCTGTAAATGTGTCATTTCTTTGCCTTTTCAAAACTATATTCATAGTTTAATACGAACTTTAAAAGTAGTCAGTGTAACTTCAAACACCCCAGTAAGCCTGTGCAATACCTCAACACTCCCAACAGGAAATCAATCCTCTAGGCCTTATTTCTTCAGCCCAGAAGGGACTCTGAGCCTACACATTTTGTCACATATTGGCAGCTCCATCATCCTGCTCTGCGGGAATATATGAACCTCCAACACTTCTGGAATTTCTCCATGAAATTCCCAGACCCATCTCTATTTTAGCAGTGCAGTGGGGATTAAGATAACATAATATTTCCTAAATGCTTATTTCTGTTTCTAAATTTATTTTTGGTTTCTCTCCCTCAAACACAATCTCTCTGGAATGGGGAAAGGGCACTCACATGCCTGAGGCATGCATCCTTCTGTCTGGGCAGAGGATAAACTAAACTAGTCAAAGTCTATATCAATTCCACCCTGGTACCCCTGTGCATTCACAAGCAACTCCCAGCAGAATGCTAGGAGGAGAAGGAGGAAGAAAGGAAACAGCTACCCTCCACAATCACTTTCTAAGTCTATCTCCTGTTATGACTTGTGAGGAGTAACTCTTAAGTCAGCCCTGCATTTCTCCAGCAGCTCTTGGGGAAGGAGAGGAGGGAGAGAGAGACCCTGACAGAACACAGCAAAACAATCTCAAACTGTCAAAAGCAAATAAATCATGGGCATGAAGCTAACTGAGATGTAAAATCACTGTTAGGAAAGAGTTTTTGTTGAGATGTTTTAGGTTTTGTGCTGATTTGAGTGAAAGGCCAGCTCCTACCAGAGAGAGCTCTACTACCCTACACAAGACATGTGGCCACTGGCACAATTTCACAGTTTGCACAAAATGCTTTAACACAATTCCTGCTGAAAAGCAAGGTGCTTTTCAGTGCAGAGACTAGCAATGCTATTTAAAGTTTGTATCCATCCTCCCTCTCTTCCTCTTTACCTCAATCCTACCCAGGGGATTCTCTGTGGAAGCCTGCCAGGAAACAATCACCCTCTCCTCATGTTCTCATGCTACAGTAGTGTGCACGGTATGAAAGCGTCAAGGACAACAAAACTTTCGGCAGCCAATTTTTGGGGATTAACAGTAATTAATTAGGCTGGCCACCGTGTAAATACATTCTTCTCAAATACAACAGCCAGAAAGCAGGTTAAGCACAGAACTCCACAAACTATTCAAAAACAGAAGGAAAGACACAGAAGCTGGAAGAAGCAAATGGAGACCATCAACTACAGCACCACTTAAGTAAGAACAAACAACACCAAGATGGAAACGTACATTTAGTCTTTTTCTCCCCCAGTGTAAGTACACCTTACAAGCACTGTGATTGTTTATCCCACAAACTAGAGTTTACTGATTTATGTCTAAATACTATAAACATCCACTCTGTATCAGGAGAGATGATCTTCTCCTGAAAGACTATTCCAGGCATGCTTTTAACAGTACTTATACACACACCTGCAAGGTCAGTATCTCAGACAAGTTCCTGTGCAAGTCTCTCAACACCCTGAAAACCAGAAAGATTTCCACACAGAGAATAAGGAATTAATGGACAAGTTGCCCTTATAGATACTAAAGACAACAGCAGTGAATGCAAGCTCAAAGTTATAATAAAGAAAGGAAAAATAAATTGTTATTTTCAGGATTATGTTCTTCACATAATGGACTAACAAAGAGGGACTGTCATCACGAGGCTGTGGCAGAAAAGAGACAGAACTGAACTTTGTGGATTTCCTGAAATCAAAGAACCTGGATGCCAAGAAACCACAGCTAGAAACAGAACAGTTTTGAAAGTAGAAGCAAATCACAGAAGTGTGAAGAGAAAGATGATTACAGAGATCTGAGGGCAGCCCACAATACGTAAGAAGCCAGAAAGAAACAAGAAAAATTGAATGGAGGGGAAAATGCCACACATCCCACAATCTCAACTTTGTTTTTTGGAAGACAAACCTTACAGAATGCAGACTAAAAATGTCTGAGGGATATGGTTGCATCAGGAGGTAAAAGAAGAGGTGAAAGAGAGTTACATTAGTGAGAGTTCTGAGATAGCAGAGGTTAGAAAGAGGGCAGCAGCTGGAGCATTAAGGTCACAAAAAGGCCAGAGATATCTCTTTGCCTTTCCTACAGCAATGCTACCACCAAGTACTGGACTCTCTGCAAAATCCCCGCTGTGCGTATCATTGCTCTAATTGAACTTAACTCTCCAAGAGAAGGCAGGAAGCGCCTAGGGAAACCGTCTCCTGCCAATAATCTCCAGTGCTGCCAATTTTACAGGTCACTAATGGTGAACCTGGGGCCTGCTGCATGATTATTCCATACGGAGTTTGCTTTTGTTGAAAACTAAACAGAGCAAGAAGTGAAAGCGTTAAACTCCTGCAACTGGAACAGCACAGTCCAGCAACATTCAGACAGAAAACCCCTGCTAGTAGGCAATCTAAGGCAGCAGAGGCTGGGGATACAGCTCAATCTCCTCCTCTGACTGCACATGAACAAAACTAATCTCACAAAATGGAAGTGAAAAAGAGAGAGGGAAGGTTTGACACAGATAAGTACCCACCACAAACACAGAGGGACCCTGCCTTCTGGCAGCAGCCTGATGGGAGAGGGAACCCCCAGATAACTCCATCTCTTTTGCACAGCTCCCTCCTGCCAATTACATTCTCTTTCGATGCCAACATGCAACCAGACATTCATAAAGTAATTGAGTTAGGTAGCACTAGCCTGCAAAATCAAATCAAACTGCCACTGGGATGTTTCATTACTTTGTTTACCATTGAAAGGCATTTCTCAGGCACTTGCAATTTGCTTTAGAGTAGGGAGAATAAAACTGGAAGCTAATACTATAAATCAGCTTTCTGCAACATATATTGGGATTTTATTCAAACTATATGGATGATCTCACACATGGGCTTCCACACTTCCATAGAATGGGTGACGACTGTGGCTGTACCCCAGTGACAGCCTCTGTGCAGGCCAACTAGATTTGACAGGATAAAAGTCACAACTCGGTCAAATCCACTAAGTCTTTACCACCCTTTTATTTCAAAGTTTTCCCATTCCTTCATTTCCCAGCCTAGCTAACGCAAGACCTTTTCCACTGGCACTTGCAATAGTAAGGTCTGCCACAAACTGCAAGTCACAGGTACTGCCTCAGGTCAGAAGATAAACTCATTTGCAGATGACTGAAGCTCAAAGTAGATCCTCCTGCACAAGCAGAACAGCCAGGCTATTGGAGTTTTTGGGGGGTTTTGATACCTCTCAACTCAAAAAATTCTAAGAGCTGCTGAATTATACACATCTTAAAAACAGAAGGAACCACCAATCAACCAAGATGCCATTAAGAAGTGATCATGTCTGCAGGTGGCACTAACTTACGAAAGGCCTCAAAGGACCAGAACAAAGTCAATCCTCTAGGGAAAACGTCACAGCTCTAACCCATAATGGAAGGTCTGAAAGCCGTTCTACCCTTTTCTTAAAATTAAAACTAAATTGTAGCTTAAAATGCAATAAGCCTATTTTTGGACTAACCTGACCCCAGAATTAATCATTTTTACATCACAACTTGCCATTTTGCCAGCTGCAACAATCACTGAGGCTTGATCAGCAACTGTTTCCTGAAAGCCGAATTAATCCCAAAATCTGCAGATTAAAACTTTGCTCGTAGGAACCATTTGCTTAGCGAGTTCATCCACATTTCCCCCAGCCATAAAATCAATTCCTGCTGAATCCAAGCTTCAGCTTGAAGTGCTGAGTCCTTTCCACTGCAAAGATAATCTCAGAAACATGACCAAGCAATCTCTTCTCTGGATCTGCAGCATTCCTGCTCTTGTGACAATGCCAGGATAAGTGCAGTGAAGTTAATGTAGTCCTTTCAAGTTCCATAACCACCTGCTGGGTTCTGAACAGCAGCAGCAAAACTCACAGGAACAGCTCATCTGTGTCTGTTCTGGCTGCCCCCAAGACCTATGGGTGGTGCAGCAACCTGGTAGCTTGGAAAGAAGTGACAAGGCAGAATCCCTGCACCAGAAAGCCACAAACCCCTGGACTACACAGAGCAATGAAAAAAAGGCAACAAGAAATTACTTGTTCCTCCCGAAAGCAAAATGGGATTTTGAAGTGATGAGATAGCACAAGCTACACATTTATCAGAGACTTGTACTAGACAAACAGAAGCTGCTTTTTTAGAGCACAGTGAATAAGATGTTCACAATAAGAAAAAAAAAAAAAGGCTGAAAACACTGGCTATGAAGCTATTAATCTGAAAGTGACAGTTGCGAAAAAGTAAAGATCGTGAGCCAGACAGAAATCCCAGTGCTGTTCATCACAGCCCAGTGGTTTTGCCATCTTTTTTGTTTTACTTCTTGCATACAGGAAAGACAGAAACCCTGTGCTGGGAAAAGGCGGGGTGGGTGGGGGGATTGTCTTGAAAAAGGCTTTTTAGTATTTAACTGTGGCAGGGCACTACTAAAACTGTAAATGCCTTGATCTTATTATCAGTTGCTAAGAAAATAGGCAATTCTTTATCAGACCCTTACTTGCATATAAACAAAAAGCAAATAACCATTTCTTTGCCCAAGTGTATCTTATGCATTCAGTCTGCCTTCTCAATTGTGTGTGCTGTCTCCTACCCCAAACTGTCTTTGGATAAAATTAATGGGGAAAGTAGCATCTAAGGGTGAATTACCAATTATTAATGAAAAACTGGACTAAGTAGTTTATAAATGGATCTTAATGTCACCCTTCTCCCTCGATACTTATCCTAATTTGATATACAGCTCTTGCTAAGCACTCTACAGCACCAATAACTGTGTCTATAGTATGGGACACTTCCCTTCAGCTCTCTTCACTTTCAATTAAACTTGCTTCACGGCTTTGGCTATTTTCCACATGTGCAGACATCATCTAGCAAAGACCTTCCACTTATTTGCTTCCTTGTTAGTGCCCTGACATCAACAACCTGTACAATTTGCTGGATGCAAGTAGCAGGACTTACATTTTACTTTTCACCCACTTCTCACCCACCCACCCCCCTACTCCCCCCTTTTTTTAAGTGTATTTGAGGACTACAAGCTTGAGATTTTGATAAAAGCCACCACAACAACTTTGCACGGCTGCCCTTGATGGCTGGGAAGAATGCTGGCTAGCACAGCCCTGGTTTCTGACACCACCTCAATGACTGAGGCCACTTCTCGAGGGAGAGAAAAGCAGGGGTGCAGCTGCCAGCACAGGGCTCTGGCTGCAGGGCCCTGATGCCAGCGGCCGTGCCCATGAGAGAAGAGAAGCGTCCCCGAGCTCTCTGCTCTGCAGCCCAGTAGAGGCCAGGACTGAGGCTCATCCGGCCTCTCTTCCTTCCTGCAATTCTGGCCCCGCTGCTGCAGCGACAGCAGCCTCCGGCCTAGGCTCCCCCCACCCCGCTCCAGGCTTCCCCATATCCTACAAATACCATGTTTTCCACAGGAGCCAGTATGATGTAGGACAGATGGGGCAGGAGAGCTCCTGTGCTGCCATGTCCCTGGTGCCTCAGGGGGCTCCAGGGAATGCAGCTCCCACCTGCAGCCTCGCACCCATTCCAGCCCACAGCATAAGGAGGTGCCTGTCCTGGGTGTCCACTCCAGCCTCATGGCTCCACAAAGCTGGACACCCAGCTCTGTAGCAGGGACATGGTACCCACGGCCCCACAGAGCCCACAGCCCACTGTGGGAACGCGGGTCTTCCGCCCGGCCATCGGGAAGGGGCAGGACCCTGGCAGAGCCCAGCTGGAGAGAGGCCAGGGCTGCCAGAGGCTCCCCGGGCGGGAAGCCCAGTGACACAGTAGGACAAGAAAGGAAAGTGATGTCAGGTTAATAAAAATAGTCTCAGGCCCTGATGAGAATTTGAATAGTCTGGAGCAGTTGGCTAGGGAAGCCCAAAAGGTGGAACAGGGCAGAAAGACAGAACAGGGCAACTTTGGGATGGCTGCATCCCTGTTGAATAGAGCCCCAGTGATGCCACCCAATGTGCAATTTTCTGTATTTTGACAGAAATTTTCTTAACAGAAATATTTCTTAACTCCAATCTCCTGGCAGTTCTTTTCTGTGAAACCATATGTATACAATAGGAAGAATAACTGATTGGCATAGCAGAGGTTGCAGAATGGAATACAAATACACATCTGTCCAAACACAGAAAAGTTTAAATACTTTCAGGTATGTTAAAATATTCATGCAACAAGTTCAAAAATGCATACTCAGGCTTTAAGCTGACAGTGTCCGTATGGAGTTACAGTACAGAAGTCTAATGCTGCAGAGAAAGGGGATTTTCATACACAAAAAGCACTTCCACAGCTAAAATTGAAGTATTTTACACATATTCTTTATAACAATGCTGATTCTTCTTGACTGTTTTTTTTTTCCCAAATAATGGAAGTTGCTCTCTGGTCAGAAGCAGCCTATCCCCCAGCTAGGTTTTTCATTTTCCAGATCAGCCAATGGATGTTTTCAGCTACTCAAATAGATGAGATTTCATAAATTTAGTGCAATTTAAATGTGCAAAACATACACTTTCTTTGAACTACATATGGTAGCACCCTCATACTGCTCCAGGCATAAAGAAAATACAGTCTGACTCTGCTGGTCCATGACCTACAGTGGTAACAATAGACCCAGTGCAAGTTAAAGCCCCTGGGAATACTGTGCACTGTGTGACGTCTGTGATCCAGCAAATACAAGGACACTCTGCATGCACAGAAGTCAATAGCACAAAATATTGATTTCCCTCCTCTTTTACTAAGCAGAAGCATTTTAAAATGGCAGTTCATCTTCATTTATACTCTTACTCAACAGAAACAGGACAGGGCTCATAACAAATCTCTAAAATCCAGCACTGGGGGCACCTTTGGATGCCATAATTGTTACATGGGGCTGAGGAAGCATTTCACACATAATTTACACTAAGCTTACTCATTACATGGCAACATGCTCATGGCATGAAAATCTGGCTTGCTTGAACATGATGACTACAAGCTTTCAGAAGGTGAAGAGGACTACAGAGTTTTGCCTTAGAAGACGGCTGACTGATCTGTTTTCAAAAAAAACATGATGGAGAATACAGGAGAGAACAGGACGAGGGAGATGACACCATGGATCCAGAAGGGAAGTCAGTTGGTCACAAGCTTCTTGGCTGATTTTACAAATATTCACAGGCTGTTGCTCAAAGGCTAAAAAGAAACAAGAGTAGTCCTACTTTGCAAACAAAATTATAGTTTTCATACTACTTTCAGAAGAAAAAAGCTGAAGCTAATTTGTCAGCTCGGTGTGAAGAGGCTGTGATATAAAATTAAATCTGCCTTGCTCTAAGGGAAATTGGCACAAAAAAAAAGAGATAGAGGCTCAACAGCACACGACTCTGACAAAATCATACCATATACTAAGTACTGCAGGCAAATAGGTGCAAGAGAAATCTTCTGTGCCCTGGACACACTGGCCTGATTGCATAAGCTGCCCTACATAGTTACAGAAATTATTTTCCCAGGTTCACATTACAAACCATCTTCTCTTTCCCCAAAGACATAAATTGTTCAAGCAGGCTAGCCAAATGCAGTTTCATCTCTGGAACACTGCAAGTGCCCACAGCCAGCAAGAGAAAGGAGAGAAGTGAGGTGGGCAGGCTGACGGGCTAGAGCTGTAATGACAAGGGGTTAAAAAGCCTGGAGGAGGGAGAAAGCAAAGGGCTTGGGGCAGGCTGCTGTTTCTGATTAAGCCTGCAGGATTGTGGAGCTGCACAGGAAGTGCTGGGGGGCTGGGGGTCTCAGAGCCACCATCCCAAACACACTAGAAATCTTTGTGTTCCAGCAGCACCATCTGGAAACAGTTAAGAGAGAAACAACTCCCAGGCCTTCCTTCGCAAAATAGAAAAAAAAAAAAAGTAAATCCACTCTTAAGACCATTAAGTCTGGCCTCTTCATCCCCCTCCTGGAAAGCTGCTCTCCCTGCAACAGCAGGGAACAAAAGGGCATCTCTAAAAGGGAATGAACCCCCTCTTGTGCTGCTGCAAGAGCAACTTGCACAGCATGGCAGCTCCCTCTGCTTACAAGGGACACCCCAACATGCATCCTAAAGAGTATCCAGGGCACTAATTGCACCTAAAAGGATCAACTTTGGGAAAACATGGACAGCGAGTCATTCCACAGCTAGAATATCCCCAAATGGGAGCTGGGCACATTCAGGGATACCCTGAATTCTGGCCCTTGGAATCTCAGATTTGAGAGAACCCACTCCAGCAGAAACAAATACTCCAGACACACACAAAAGATTTAATTCTGTTCTTAAGAGGACAGAAGGACCATGATGCAAAGCACATCATCATGGTGATGGCTCCCCTACTGCCTCAGAGGTACCAAGGATCAGAAGGGCAGCAGAGACTGATCCAGCCATTTCAACCCCTGACAGGCTCCTTCTGATAAGGGAACAACCTCTTAGTGCCTCAGCACATGTTCTGAAGACAAAGAGAGTGTCTGTCTCCAAAGTGCCATTCACTAGTATTTTAAAAGGGAAAAGTAGAGGTCATGACTGTTGAATTTTACCAGAATAAATCCTCATGTAACAGTTTATTAGAGGGTTACTCCCCTTGCAAGGGTTGCTATCTCCACGAAGAAATAAAGCCTGCTTTTACCCTTCCCTTTTTGCTTTACCTTTTTTCATCTCTCCCACACACATCACTGTTTTTCAGGATTTTTCTTCTAATTAGACACCAGAGTGTTACACATTTGCCTACAAAAACGTAGAGAAGTATCAAAACAAAATCAAAGCTAACCTTTCAACATCTCAATTAAGCAATTCCATATGAAAAGTAATGAGTGATTCCTGCTATAACACAATGCTATTCCACTACAAGAAACACACCTTGCCTTTCTTTTTACATCCACCCTGTAGCTGACTGCTATCTTCTTATGGGCCACGGACAGGCGGAATGGCATGTGGCCACATGCAAAAGCTCTCTATAACCAGAGTGCAATTTAGAGAAATAATAATAAAAAGAAAGTCTTAAAATAACAGGTTTTCTAAGCCATTAACCAAGGACTCCTTGGAATCCACTTGTGTTATACAAACTCCTCACTGCTCATGCTAAACATGACTGCCCTGAGATACCTGCATGGTAGCTGTTGTCACACCTCCCTACTGCAAAGCATATGAAAGAAAGAGAAATCCTGCCTAAGCTACCAGAAATGCCCAGCCTAGACAAACTGCACAGGAAGGCAAGCTACAGCTGATGCCCCAACCTAGGCAAATAACTTATGCAGGAGGACAAAGCAGTCCCATGCAAGCCATGATCACAGCTAGAACACTGTTAAAACAAGGAGAAAAGGAACACTTATCAAATTATCTCCTTCCCTCACAGAGGAACACCTCCTCTCTGGAACAGTTTTGAGTACATGCTTTGTTTCAAAATTGTAAGGAGAAGGAACAAAAAGTTGGGAGGTTGCTCTGCAAAGAGAGGAAGATACAAAACAAAACACCATCCACCTGCTATGGGGACCAAACCAGACATTTGCAGTAAGTTACTGTTTCCGTTTCAGTGCAGGGAAGCAAGAAAAGCCTTTCAGAAGACTTTTCTAAGAAAGATCATGTTACTATGGAGAGCAAAATTAACCAGAGAGGTATCTGCAAGTGGTCTGAATTTTTCAGTTTGGTCCAGATGGGAATGCTAGCCCTGCTTATAAGGGAATAGCTGCAGCTGCTTGTATTCTGCCCAGAAGGGGCAAGAACTTTATGTATTAATGGAAAAATGAAATGAGAGACTTCCAGCAGTCTCAGGTATTGGATATTGTTACACATCCTGTGTGTAAATACAGCCATCAACAAAAATAAGATTGCGATTAAAAAGCACAAGCTCACAGAAGAAATTGTGCCTGTGAAAGGTCAAGAAAGGTGTCAGAGAGCTTTGTGGTGACTGAGGTAATAAAGCCCCAGGCTGTTGCACCCCAGGAACCTGGGAGACTGCAAGATCTGGGTCTGTCAAGCAGGCAGGAGACAGACACAGTTCTTCCCTATAGCCTCCTACATGCCTCCAATGCATTTGTCTCTTTTTAGGAGCTTTAGGTTTAGTTAAAGCCCAGGAAGTCCTCAGGAACGGCATACAAACTCCTCACAGAGCCTCAGTTCCACCCTATTGTCTTTATGGATAGTCTGAAGCCAGTGGAAAAAGACCCACACCCCCCTCCAGGAGGTCTCAAAACCCTCAGATTGCACATTCCTGCCAGCACCATACAAAAGCATCAAAGCCCCCTCCCTTCCCTGCCTGCAAGACAATGGAATAAACAAGGCAGTGGAACTAACCCAAACTAGTTCCTCACAGATTTGTACCCTCTGCCCCCTGACTGCTTCCCATTCCAGCCTCCTGCAGCTATAACCACAGCCCCCATCACCACGTCCCCTGCTATGGTCCCTCCGGGCAGAAGGGAGCAAACACCATGGTGTGGCCAGACCAATCGTCCAGCTGCTCCACATGGAGTGCACAACCCACAAGTCCTGACCGCCTTGCCTTCCGTGGGGCACTTAGCTGCATCTCTCCCACCCCATCACCATTTTTCACAAAGCTTTTAGGAAGGCAATAGCATTACAATTCCTCCAACTTTAAAATGGAATTGAAATTACCGCTTGGTTTGTAAGTGTGCGTGTGTGGGCAGGGATTGTCACAGCACATTCACCTAAAGCTTGTTTCCTTCACAATTTAGTCTCTCCTCCTGTGTGCAATCCCTGGAGACTTCTTTGCATTAAGAAGTAACATTTCCCTCCCTGAGCCTACAGATGAAATGCAGAACAAAAGAGATCTAAATGCATTGGGCTCCTGAAATTACAGCATCGTGTATCTTCCTATGCAGCACATTCAGATGAAGGAAACAAAAAAGCGAGCCACCCTCCCGCTGAACACACAAACATCTTAAATTAGGTACAGAGAAGCTGGCAGTGTAGCAAACCTCTGAGCTGGAGCAGACCTAAGGCACTGTGGCAAATAGCAGAGGAGAGGGCCAGTTAAATCTTAAAACCCCGCCAAAGCACCATTTGGGGTTTTTTTTGTATTATTTCTCAAGGTTCCTTTGTAAATATAGCCAACATTTTTAGTCAAGCTCTAGACAGTTGCAGTCCTACAAATTCAGTTCTACTTGCTCCTTCCTTCTGCACACTGCTCGGCCCAAGTATAAAGGGATTAAACCTCAAACTCCCTTGAGCTAGACAGTGATACAAACTTTTTAAGAGTATGGCTTTTACAGCCAGATTAAGCCAACCTCAAAAATCACTGTACCAACAAAGTAAATCGCTCTGGTTTTTTCCCTCTCTGGTTCCCAGGTGTGCATCCCTACTTCACCTCTTGCATGCACAGTAGGGATCACAGAAGAAAACTGCAAGTCAGAACAGCTTGCTGATCCTCCTGGAAATTAATCCCTCAAAAAGCAGAAGGATTAGATTCACGAACAAAGGTGGTCACTATAGGCCACGTACTCCCTAACACCTGTACATGGGAGGGTGCATGACCACATGGCTGGAGTCAGGGAGAAGGCAGCGCTTCTCTTCCCATGAAAGCATAGCTTCCCACCAGCTTAAGCCAACTGCAGCAAGGAGAACTTTGCTGACAAGACTCCTCCTTAGAAACGAGCAGTCCTTGACCTCCATGTATTTCAGAGCCTTTTACACAGGCACCTAAAACAATGCTTTAGGATTCAGAATTTCTACTCCCTTGAAGAACTGATCAGAAACATCAAGCAATCATCTGAAGCAGTAGAAGAAAGTTATGGTGTCATCCCATTTCATGGATTCCCTTCCTTATGCCAAAACATCTCCAGTAGTGCATGGCCTAACCAGATACAGGTGATGTTGACTCACACTTTGCTCCTTTCTCGTTCAGAAGCAAGGAGCAACACAAGTCTGCTGCTGCTTTACCAAAGACTGGAGCTGCTTAAGTGAGTTTCCATGAGCAAAGTGATGCTCTAAGGATAGTAGCAATGAGTACTCAAAAGCAAGCTGTCATGCTTGGTCCATTAATTATGTCCAGAGCTGTGAGAATCCAGGAGGGAAAGGCATTTTCATCGATTAAATCTATCTATACTTGGTAGCTATTTTTCAGATCAGAAACTGGAGAAGACCTACAAAAACAAATGCTAATATCTTTTTTCTCCAGGTTTTCCATCACAAAAGCACTGCTCTTAGCTACAGGCCCATCTACCACTGTCACAAAGAGATGTCACAGATTTGACAAGACCAAATGCAGAACACTGATTATGGGGAGAATGTCAATTGTAGGATGAGGCATGTAGAAGACTTCACTAGTAGGCATACTAAAAGTATGCATAACTTTCCTTTCACATTAAGAATGTGAACAAAAAAATCTTCGAAAACTGATCTTAAAAGAGCATATATTGCTTTCCCTCACAAGGATAGGAAAGAACAAAACAAATCTCATATAATAGTCACATTGCAGGAAAGCACCTAAGTGATGACCACAGAAGATAAGGTTCTGTGTATATAAAACATTTATTTTTGCACCTATATTACACATAGTTATGTATAAAACTGACCAAAACTGAAACATAACAGACCCCTAAACTTTCTAGACAACTACCAACACCAAAGGAGATTTTGCAGCTCTAAAACTGACACAAAAAGGAAGAAAGGTCTAGGAGCATTCCTGAATTTGCAGTGTATCTTCCTAGTGCCAAAAACCAAGTCCTGAGGCACCAACACTAACACCTGTAGTGTAAAAATGTTTGTATCAAGATGAAGCTTGTAATCCTCCTGGGTGAAAAACTGCACCTCCCAAATCCCATCCCATGTGAAGACAGCATTGCATCAGTCAGAGTCCATTGAAAGATAGCACTGGTGCCTGGAGGATTACTTGCAGCTTTGAAGCAGCAGCTGACAAAGAAAAGGGAAAAAAAAAAGGATACTGTAATTTCACATAGATGTAAGTGCTGCATGAGAAAGCTGTTATCAGCTGCACAGAAAGACACTGTACAGATTCAGGATGAGGAGGACTGAACACATGCAAATCACAGATTAAATTCTGTCCCCCACTGCTCTTCTATTAGATCAGGAAGATGAGGGAAAAAGACCAAAATCTGTTCCCTTCAGAAAACAGTCAAAAATCTCCTGGGGGAAGAAAAAAGAAGGAAGGAAAAAAAAAGTTTTCTGTTTCTCCTGCTGCCATTACTGAAGCCAAAATGGCTACGAATGAGAAACTCCAAAACTTAGAATCTCTACTCCACAAAGAGAAGATAAAAGCACAGAGTCCCACACTTGGATGACAGGCTCTCCTGCATCCTGGAAGCCACATATTACAACCAGGCTTAGCTTCCCAACTGACTACATGTAGGCTTCACCACTTGTGAGTCCCAGTCTGATACCCTTTGCAATAACTTCTGGAGGGGCTGGATGCTTTTGCCACAGCAAAAACACATTTGCAAGCCCTGTGTGCTAATCCGGAGCACAGTCCTAGACTTTCTCCGGGCTGCTGCATGAAAGCTTCACACCTTTGCAACTTCATGTCTCCCACTCATCCAGCTTTAAAAGCAATAGGAGGAAGCTTGCTTCAGACATTTCCCTCTCCTCTATTGACAGGGAACAGTACACCTCTTCTCCATTCCTGCCTGTACAAAGGACAAAACAGATGACTTTATACTTTGTTCCCTTCCTTCTAGCCTTTTTGATTTAGTTTGTGATTTAGGCTTTCCTGGGGGTTGTTTGCTCCTCTTTCTCCATTGCATTACTCTGCTCCGTGCTGCAGAGAAGCCACAGCAAGCAATACTGTAGCCACCACTTCAGAGCATACTGCATTTCTCCAGGCATAAGCACCAAAGTGGGGAAAAGAAGGACTGCATGTAGATCCTCCCACATTACCCAACACAACCACACACTGCAAACTGCAGCCAGTGACTCTTGAAGACTCTGACTTTGGCTGAGGGGACATTCAGCAAGAAAAGCTTTCCACAGTCCAGGAAACCACTCTGGCATCCAGCATTTCCACAGGCGTTAAAGGACTGGGTTTCTCTCCAGAAGGGAGTTCTGTTTTCTCCAGCATCTGTCAGACCCTGGGGACCCCTTAGCACTTTATCAAATACTAGTCCCAGAGGGCTCTAACAGCACAGGATTTAAAAATTTAAAAAAAAAAATGCGCTTGTTACTTTGTACTCCATCACTTACCTATTGCCTCTACTACAGAAATCAGGTTTCGAGGAAAATTATTGGTCACAATTCTGATTATTACACCCATTTTGCTCATCAATTACATCAGTTTTCTAATATCAGTGTAATTACTAAAGGAAAAGTCAATCCATTGTCAAGGCTGATTTATTGGTCAAAATCCAGAAGGAGATTCTGGACAAAGAGGACCAGACAAAGAAAGAGCCAATTTACATGATCCAATTAGAGGTGAAAAAACATTCCTCTGTGCAGCCAGGAGGAGGACCTGAAACTCCATCCACCCCTGCCAACTGGGACCAGAGAGCACTCAGGTCAAAGGAAGCCTCCCCAAAGACCAGCCACCTGCTGTAATTGCTTAAAAAAGAAAATACAGAGGAACAAAGCAGAGGATCAACACAATGAAGATGGTACCAAATATACATCCAGAAGTTCTTGTTAAGAAAAGCAATAACCTCATTCCAAAAGTATAAAATGTGTCAACGGCTTTTACAAGTTGTGATAACGTGAATAGTAGAGATCTTTTAAATGTTTAATTAAAAAATCATTCAGATTACTAAGAGTAACATTATAGATGAAAGGGAGATGGTTTCTATTAGAACAATAAAAAAAAATTTCCTCTCAGAAATTGTGAAACGTGATTTTTTTTTTAGCGCAATCACCCCTGGAAGCTCAGGATATAGAAGTAAGAAGAACCTCCAATGGTGTGTGAAACATCAGGATGTGGTTTGCAGAGAAATCCACTCCACCAAGACGAAACACAGATAGGACACAATACAAGATACCGCACGTGGAGAGCTGGGACAAGAAGATCAGGATCAGGGAGCCCAGGCAGGCTTCAGCATGGCTGCAAGGCAGAGACAGATAAAAACACACGCAAACCTGCCAACAACCCTTTGAGCAGCGATGGGGTCGGCGCCCACCTACGCTGCGGATGGAAGGGCTTCAGGGCAAGCCAGGCTCTCCGACCTGCAGCTACACAACTCGGGCCGCCCCCGCCCCCTCCGCCCGAACACACAGGGAGCCCCTGGGGCAGGCGCAGCGACGAATTCATCAGCGGGTGCTGGCAGGGTGCCTCGACACGGGAATTCAATAGGAACAGCAGGCCGAGAGGAGTGAATAATTCAGGCGCTGCGCTCGCTCACACCATGCCGAGGAAAGACGAAGCCCGCTCACATCGCCTTGAGCCGGTCCCGCCCGGGGTCAGGAGCGAAGGCGGAGCGCGAGTGGCAGCCGGCCGGACGAGCCCCGCCGTGCCCGGAGAGCCGCCGGCTCGGCGAGCCGTGCCACGCTGGCAGCAGCCCGGCCTGCCCTCGCCACCAGCGGGAGCGGAGCGCCGACACACTACACAGCACAGCTTGTTCCCCTCGCACACACAGCTCCCTGTGTCCCGCCGGCAAGGAAAAGCCACCGGCGGCGTCATGTGCTCTCCATCAGCCCGGCTCCCAAAGCTTAAAGCAGAAGAGGTTGAAGGCTATTCTCTTGCAGCCATTGCTCTGTCCCTGGAAATGTTTGTGTTAGACTAGACTATCAGAAATAGGAAAAGCTGTGGGGAGGGAAAAGAGGGATAAGGCAAGACAATATACAAGTGTTGGGGATATGAAAAACGTTAACTTTCAAAGCAATAGGCTTACAACACTGCATCCTACAGCAGAGGAAACAGCTTTTGGAAAAAATGTGCCCATCAGCCCATGTCAGGCCGTGTCTAATGATGACCTGGAGCACACAGAAACACTGGGGGACAGTTTCCATCTACTCTGTGCAGACTGAGAACAGACCATGATTACAACTCAACGCACTCCAGAAACACAATTTCTTCTTGCCACCATTAGAATGGGAAAACTTCAAGAAGGGCAAAAAGTATCTCTGGATTTCTTTCCTCTCCATTCCACAGAGAGAAATCTAATGCTGAAATTGTTCTGCCAGACCTCAAGTCTTGAGGCCAGAGCAGACCTGGCAGGTCAGGCCAAAGTTCTAGGTGCTCTCATTTTTCAACCGTGCATCTCCTAGCACATGCTTCAACATGGCAAAAATGCCTCCAGCCCATAATGAGCATGCTCCCTCCTCCTCCAGCCCAGCAGCCAGTTTTGCCCCAAGACAAGGTAGCCCACATTATCCTACTGGCCAGGACAAAAGCATTCCAGACCGGCCAGGGCATGAACAAACAGCAATTACTGCAGCCGATGGCAAGATTCGGAGCCTCACTGCTGCTGCTAGCAGCACTGAACCAGTCCTCACCATGAGGAGTTCTCCCCATTGTTTCTGCTCTCAAGGAATTTCCAGCCAATTCGGGATAGTACATCTCACACAGCGGCCGGCAGTACCAGCTGTACTTCCCAGCGAGCTGTATTTCCCAGGAAAGGCGCACAGCTCACAGACATGCACAAGCAAACAGTGTCTGCAATGGCACTGTACAGGGCTAAGCAGATGGAGGTAGATTGGGTCCACTGTGCTTAGTAGGAGCCCAGAGGGGGGAAAAAAAAAATCTCATTTGATACTTATTCCTTTTCCTGCACAGCAGACGAACAGGGCAAGGCATCCTAAGCACAGATGTCTGTCCCATTACAGATCTCCCTAGGGCCTGCCGGGACTTAGACTGTAGTTCAGCAAACAAAGAATCCCAGACAGAACATGAAGCCTGGGCTCCAGAAGCAGCTTCTTTATCTTTACTGCATTTTTAATATTAATTTTTTTTTTGGCACTATGCTGGCTGTCACAAAGGTAATGCTTGGAATGTACAAACCTGCGCCAAAAACTGCAGGGAGAAAACCTTAACAACGGTATATTAGCTGAATACAAACTCAGTTCACAGTGTGTTTAGATCAAGCCTTTTGACCTTCAGATCTTACAAACACCTGCAAACCAATAGCTCTTCCTTTATAAAACAGAGGTGGGATGAGAGACAGATGGAGAAGAGCATGAAGCCTATCTCAGCCTAAATCCCTCATTCCTTTTAACAAACAGGAATTACTGCATCATTAGATTTAGTGGCAGTACTTAAAACCAAATCACATTTGGCGAGAGGAAAATAAAGCTATTGACTCCTGACATTTGCAACTTCAAGTATATTAGACCAGCTCCTCCATTTATATTTAGTACACCAGCAAAGAAAGCAGCAGTCTCTAATTAAACAGACACAGCATAATCTTTGCTGAGGGATCAAACGCGCCAGAAACCTTCCCTTTCCTGGTGCCACGGCTCCCTGGGAAGCCAGGCCAGGCTCTCCCAGGCTGCGGAAACCATCCCAGCCGGGTGAGTCACCACAGCTACCCCACAACGGGCATGATCCAGATTGCCTCTGGAAACAGCTGCTGAGAGATCAGCACAAAGAGAGAAATTGAGACAAGATCCCAATTTTGGCTGATCCAAGAGGATTGTTTTATTCTTCTCACTTTGTCCAGACCAGAAACCTCCTCCGTGCCTCCAGGGACTTGTCTCCCTATTGAAAAGGGTAACAGCCATCGTTTTAGCTTCATTGACACCATCATTGATTCTATAAGCCAGAAGAAACTTATATGATGTGCCTCTTAATGTATAAAGAGAGCCTCCTGGAAGAGCTCCTGTGCAGCAAGGACTCAGGCCATTGCTTAGCACAAGGGAAAGCAGAACAAATTGGAGGGGACAGAGGGTTCAATTTGGGAGTGTAGTGCTCTGTCAAACACTGCCAAAGCAGTTTTTGACATCCCCAAGATTTACAGCTCTCACCTACTTCCTCAACTCAAATCTTTCAAGGAATTTCCTGATTTCCTACAAGCTATGCACTATAAAACAATCCCAGTTCTTTTCGTGTTTGCACTTGGCACAAACAGTGCTGGCATTGCTTGGACACACACTGCCTAAATTCAGAGAATAAAGATGAAGGATGCAATTTCCCTGTAGCTTTAAATTCATTTTAAGAAGCACTTTTCTTAAGTGATCCTACTCACTCCAAGAAAATTGGAGCTGTTTTATATCATGACATTCAACCTACAGGAAACAGCAAAGTAAGAACTGAAGAGGAATATTCAGAGAGAGGAAACAGCAGGAAAGGGACTAGACGAGTATCTTCAACACACATAAAATTTTCCAGCTCTGTTTCACTTCCTGGGCCAGCTAAGAGTCACTGAGCAGCACTGTACTGAGTCCAGCTGAAAACTCAACCCCGAGATTCCCCCTGACAATCAAAGGAAGGGTGGGAATCTCTCACTGAGCCTGTCCAGGAGGTGGAATACTGGCCAAACCTCACTACAGGGTATCTCCTGCCTTTCTCTCCTCTGCTGCTTGCTCACTGTGACATCCAAGCTATCAGTCACACAACTCATCAGCATGCAGTCTCCTGTACCCCCCTGCCCACAGCCTCCCTGTGCACTCCCCAGCATGCAGCAGTAATTGCCTTTCCTATTAGCCCACAGCGACAACAGCTGCCATGGCAACCAGCAATGATTTTAATAAGTTTGGTCCATTTTCAAGGGCAGCACACGCGTGCCGGCACATGAGCACGTTGCAGACACGCGCCAAGGGGAAGGAGGACCTGCCATCAAAACAAAGGCAGAGCTGAAAACACACTTGGATCAGAGAAACCATGGATGAGCAAACATTTACCCCCCTCCTCTGCAGGAGGAGCAAATGTCCACTCACTTCTAAAGCAATGTGGATGTGAGTGAGGTTGACAGCGTTATGGTGGTACTAAACATGCAAAGGCTCTCCTTGTGGAGGTACAGATATTACCAGGTGACAGAAGTGACATGCAGCTCCACTGTGGGTATGTCGTGCCACATCACCCCACACACTGCTGCTGTCAGCACTGCTGAGATGGACACAGCCAGCACTGGACACCAGCTTGCCTCTTGAAAGGACAGCAGAGGCAACACATCCACCATAGTGAAGGCAGCTGGATTTAGAGATAAATTCTTGTCTTTGGCATTACTTATTTTCTGTGAGATCATGAAAAAGAAGCTCCAAGCCAAATGGAGCACAGAGAGAAAGGATCACTTCCTTCAGAACCTACTGACCCCCAAGTTTAGCCTCCAGGTATGATTTCACACCATGCACCCCAACACAGGGAGTCACTACACAGAGGCTGTGCCCACTGTAAATACCCAACAAACACAAGGATTGGTAGCCCAGAGCAAAAGGGTGTTATTAGTCAGACCAACCTATACCAGGTGGTCTAAAGCTGTCTAACCCAGTAGTACTGATACAACATTTGCAAATCATAAATTTAATACTACTGGGGTTTTTTCAAAAGCCTTTTGAAGGTGTAGCTTAATCAGCTGTCCTTCATCCACTCACCAGCTGCTACAAAGGGACAATTTCTGCTATGCAAACTGCACCAGTATCTGTAAACTCCACATGAAAGACTTGGAGGAAACAGACAAGAGAAGCAAACAAGATACGATGAAGCCCAGAATTCCAAATTGGCTGCAAAGCTAAGCATATAGTATCATCCCAGTCTCACAAGCTATGCATTCTCATGGGAGAGGGCTTAAAAAAAAAAAAAAAGATAAATCTGTAGCACCTTTTCCACCATGTCATGTATTTTGCACAAGCCTAAAGAAAATACAAAACATCTAACAACTAGATGCAGATCCATATATGTAATTAATTTGAATTTTGGTGCTAGGGAAAGAGGCTGTAAAACGCTGCAAACTACCTTCTGCTAACACAGCAAGCTGATGCAGAGTAAGGCAAGAGCAGTGTGCAGTTCACCATGTGTTCCAAACAGCCTCCAAGGAGCACCCTTTAGAGGGAGGGGGCAGCAATAAAGGAGGCCACCTAGTTCAAACAACGGGAGGAGAAATGGCCCACTGAAACCAGTGCTCTGAGATTTCTGCTCCTTTGCAGGTGACCCAGGACTTGTTTCATTCCTCTGCACATCACCTCACAACACCTTTCTTCCTAACATGAATACTATGCAATTAGATTTAAGAAGGGCTCAAACCCAGGATAACTGAGGCTAGGCTAAAGAATACAGGGATATTTAACTACTAAAAACAAAGGATTAAATCAATGAACAGAAACCAAGAGTTCTGTTTTGATTCCTGTAATGCTATCTGCCTTGAATAAACTCTGTGGATACACTAGTCTTTGGCTAGCCCATAGAGGACAGAAAAAACCTCCTGCTACCTAGTGACTGAGCCACACGGGAAGCAGTGGACAAAAAAAGACTTCTGGGAACCTACAGTTCTCTTCATCTGCCACCTGAGCCATGACTGTGAACCCCTCCCCCAAGCAGTAACACTACTTCATTTTGCTGTACATCCTCCCTTTCCAAGCAGCACATGAAAATGATGCTCCATCCTTGCCAGACTCATTGCTGCCCAGGGGTTTAGATACAGCAGCAATGAATTGACTGGTCTTGTTAATTTAATTCAGCTACATAGGAAATCTGTAAACAGAACCACAAGCCATGACAATACTATCAGAGGGCTCTGAACACAGTACTGAAAAATTTGCTTTTTGTTATCACTACTAACCACGCAAGGAAGAAGAAATTTTCATTCTGGATATTTTACATTTTTACTGTTTAAGCTCTTGCAGGTAAGAAGAAAGTTTCTTACAGGCAACACTGCTTTTTCTACCCTGCCAATTAGCTCCACACACAACATGTTGAATTAGCATTTGACAAGTCACACTTCCAGCAACTCCAATCCAGGGCTAATTTAACAGACTTGACAGTACCCCTTGAGTCAGCAGGGAAGGGCAGGACCACCTGCCCTGGCTCCACTGAGACAGTGCAGTCTTTGGGAGATGACTGATAACCACATCCCATGCTCCCTTCCCACTGCAGTCTTATTTTCACAGTGCACTTGTTCAAATGCAGCCTGTACAAATGCAACAGTAATTTTTTTCAAGCAACTTCATGAAGATAGCTGCCTCCACGAGGAGCACTACGCAATAACCATCTGTGTATAAGCACATCGTTCAGAGAGCAAAGCTAACTATCCAACAGACTCTGCACCCCAGGAAAATCCATACAAGACACAAAAATATTTATCTGCAAAGTGAAGCTGGGAAGTGACCTATTAAGAAGCTCTCCCCTACTTAATGTCACTGTATTCATTATCAAAAATCCTGCCCAGGAAGTCAGAGGTAGAAAAAGCCTTACAATGGTAGGAGTTCACCCATGGAAGAGGAACAATGCCACATGTTTACTCCTGCCCAAGGGATTCAGAGATTTAGGGACTGTCTTTAAAATCCTGTCCTAAAAACAGAAGTAAAAATTGCCAATCCCAGAACCAAGCAGACAGATCTACAGACCTCAGTATCTTTAATTGCAAACTTCCAACATTTCAGGCATCAAGAAATTGGTGACGCAGTATAAGAAATTGCTTAGAATAATGTACATAAAATTTGTATTTACCTGAGGATCAGGTAAACTACACAAGCCAAACAAAGCACTTGATATTACTCTGCCAGCAGGGCTGGTCAGTTTGTCCAATGTAGTGCACCTTTTCCAGACTATATATATATCTTCTCTTTATCAAACACCAAATCCAAGAGAACCAACTTCACAGAAATGCCTTACAATAGATATGAGAGCCCAAGCACAGAGATTTTATGTTAATTTAAACATAAACCTCATAAAAGAATTTGCTAACACCTTGTCAGCAACAGCGACTTGCTGACACCAGGCATCTGGGAAGGTTTCAGTGCACAGGAGAGTCAAACACATCCATCTCCTGCTAAACTCCCCAAGGATGGTCAGGGACTGGCACTACTCCAGGCAGATTGTCATCACATTCAAGTCACAGCCAGAGGATTCCTCATTCTGAGGTAACAGGACCATTCTCTCCAATTTGCCTGCAGATTCCACACATCTACTGAAACCCAACAGAAACAAGAACATAGGATGATCCAGATCTCCTGAATCACTATCCACTCCTCATCTACATATTAAAAAATGCAGACTGGCTAGTCTTTCTCTGCACATAGAGATGCTTCAGAGTTTTGGATGCCAGAAAGGATAAGAAAGCAGAACCAGGTCACCAAAGGTCAAAACCAGTGGCTGCAACAGAAAGGATGGAACAAATGCTTATCAAATGCCACTGCAAAGCAAGTCAATACCCCTTTCAAAACTCCAATGGAGCTGCCAAACTCTGCCCCATGAAGCTACCAAGCCTCTGAGCTACTCCTATGGTAAATGTCTGCAGTAATCATGAGGTCCAAAATTTAAATAAATACCATGCTGGGGGAAAAAAAAGCAAAAACTATCTTCCTGTTTTCACTAGAAAGGTCATGCCTATTTAAGGAAACCTTCCCAAGGAACATGGACATGCTCCATCACATCCATCAACTAAGAGTCCAGAGTTAAGTGTAATCACTCATCACAGAATTCCTAGTCCTTAAAGTGGTCGTGGTTGAAGCAAACCCAGCTCATGCTACTTCTGGCATGCACAGCAGTCGCAAATACCTGATACTGCCCAAGATGAAAACATCAACCCGCTGACCAGCAAAGAAGGAATTCTTACTTAACCCTTTAAGCAATAAATAACAGGGGGAAAACACACACACACACAAGAATTCTCATGGCACCTCCATCTATTCAAGTCAACACCTTTCTCCATGGGAAACAACCATCCCCAGGAGAACTTATACATTGGTCTGGCTGAAAGAGAGAGATACACTCAGATATGTTATCAGACCTATAGACAGAGAGGTTTCAAGACAGAACATGAAGCATGAAGACTTCTTAGTGGTGCTAATTTGTGATTTATCAACAGATAAAACTTATTTTTCTGAAACTGTAGCAGTTGGCACTGACCATATGATATTCCTGTTGAAAGCCAGAAGAGATCAGGCAAGATGGTGAAATGCAGCAAGCCTTTCCTGGAAGGATCTAATTAGGGGACAAACACAGACCTAACTATGAACATAATTTCAATTTCCTGGCAAAGCCACACACAGACATATATATATATATATAGAACAAGTATCAGGTGGTCAGACAATATATACTGAAACACCAGTCTTACCCTCATTCACCACATCCACGTCCATTACAACAGCACTCAGCGATCACAAGTGGGCACTGAGAGAAGGGAAGGACAGACTGTGTGCTGGTTTTGGCTTTCATAGAGTTAATTTTCTTCACAGTAGCTGTTATGGGGCTGTGTTTTGGATTTGTGCTGGAAACAGTGTTGATAATTCATGGATGTTTTAGTTACTGCTGAGCAGTGCTTACACAGAGTCAAGGCCTTTTCTGCTTCACCCCACCAGCGAGGAGGCTGGGGATGCACAAGAAGTTGGGAGGGGACACAGCCAGGACAACTGACCTGACAGACCTAAGGGATATTCCATACCATATGGCAACATGCTCAACATATAAAGCTGAGGGAAGAAAGAAAAAGGAGGGAATATTCAAAGTGAAATCTGTCTTCCCAAATCACCATTACACATGATGAAGCCCCGCTTTCCCTGGGGATGGCTGAACACCTGCCTGCCTATGGGAAATGGTGACTGAATTCCTTGTTTTTCTTTGCTTGTATGTGTGGCTTTTGTTTTACCTGTTAAACTGCCCTTATCTCAACCCACAAGTTTTTTTACTTTTAGTCTTCTGATTCTCTCCCCCCATCCCAGCAGGCAGGAGTGAGCAGCTGTGTGGGGCTTAGTTGCCAGCTAAGATTAAACCACAACAGATGGAAACACTAGAGAGTGAAGTTCCACTGTAGCCCTCTCTATCTGACAATCAAAATCCACAGTTGGTCCATTTCCTTTTACATCCTCCTCCTCTTCTCTGAAGTGTTCCCTGGCCCATGGTTGATACCTAACCATCACACAGCCAGCACTGCTCCCAAATGCCACTGTCACCTCCTGCTGAGTCCATCCCACCTGGCCTTGTCTCCTCTGAGACTGTGACACCTCAGCTCAGCTCTCGCACCATGAGGCACTTGGCATGCAGACCACCACTCTTAGGGAAAATCTAACCAGCCCAGGAAGTCAGACTTTTCCAAGAATGCTTAGGTATAAAGGTCAGATAGGGAAAAACCTGCTGGATCCAACTGGTGACACCAGCAGATAGCCAGGTCTCCATAGGATTCACGTGAGCTTTGGAGAGGACACCAGCTTCGTCTTCTCCCCTCACTTCAAGGCAATGGGAATTCCCATAACACATGCAGAGGCACAAAGAAGGCATTGTCAGGTTGGTCTTTGTCTCTTCTTTCCAAAAAGCAGTGGGATATGGTGTTTATTCCTCCCCTACAGCTTTATACTGTGTTGTAGCCTGACAATCCTAGCAGTAAGATCCGGCATCCAGCCCAAAACTAGGCTTGTTGTCTGGGCCTCTCTGAAGAGGACAGAACCCCAGGCATATGACACAATTCTGCCCCCCCACCCTTTTACTCAGCTAAAGAGAACTGAACATCCATGTAGAAGCAATAAAAAGCAGGCAGTGATGGGATGCACAAAGGACTCATTCAGCAAATGAAGAGGAGATACCAAGTCCATGATCAACCAGGTATTTTTCACCCAAGACACCTGTATGCCAAGAGGCAGGATTCCTCTGCAGCCCTAATGTGTCACAAAGTCTCCTCAGCAAACATGCCTCTGTCCTCCTCGCTGACCCCACAAACAACCACACAGACCTGTGTTCTGAGGAAAGGGGAAGAGCTGCCAGCCCCCACTGGGAGCCAGCACAGGGGTGGGTCAGGAGCCAGCTCCTGCCTTTGCTGTCCACACAGCAGCTCTTTGCTTCTTAACAGACCAAAACATGCTTTTTAACTCAAAAGGCAGTGTAGCTACATTCTCTCCTAAAATAGCAACTGCAAAAGTCAAGGGCTGCAGAATGAAAAACATCAACTATCCATGCAACTTCCAGTGTTTCCTCATTGCAGGGATGTTACAATAAATCAGGATTATTTGCCACTTTTTCCTAATTCCTACTTCATTCAATCCTAAGAAATGCTGTGTTCTGAGCAGTATAAACAGCTGCAGAAACCAAAAGTTAGGTGGTTTCGTAGTTTAAGAGAAGCAGCATCCATTCTACTTAAAAAGTTAGTTATATTTCAAACCTTACCTTCCAAGTAAAATTTCGCTATGATGCTGACCAACCTCCTTCATTCAAGCTATTCTGCTGGGTTTTAAAATAAAGACAACATCACCGTACATTTGCTCAACATGACACCCTTAAGGATCAGCCTAAGGAAGCAGTAGACATCATATATATATATATATATATATATATATATATATATATATATAGTGGAAGTTGTAGAGAGCTGTAGATTAAGGATTAAAACATCACCACAACCCAACCTCAATAAAAAAGCCCCAGCCACAATCAAAAATACAAATAAAAATAAATTAGATTGTAAGCATCAATCCTTTTTTTCTTTTTTTTTTTTTTTTTTTTTAAAACTTCTTCNAAAACTGATCCTACTACCAGGTACTTCAATCCCTCACTTCCACAGTAAGACACAGAATACCTTTTGTACCTCTCAGGAAACTAAAAAATAAAATCATTAGTACCTGTGAAGCACCCACACTAAAGTGGTGAGTACTGCAGAAGAGACCATTAAAAATTAATAGGTCTGTATGCAAGGTTTAGGTTATCTGCAGTATATTCACTTTGGGGTCATACATGAAATGAAAGAGAAGAAATTAAATATTGGATAGTCCAAAACCTGACCTTACACCCATTTTGAATGATTACATTAAGTTTAATAGCGCCTCAGTGAGCACCATCCATTTGCTGCGTTTGCGGAGATGAAGTCATCTCTAAAAACATCAAAGGTATGGCCACATAATTATGACCTCACATGACGCCTTCTTGTCACCTCTCCTGCTGGGCAGTTACTGGCTATGAGTTCCGGCCCCTTCAGTGCAGATGCACCACGAATTAAAGTCTCCCCAGGTGCAGCCTGCTGTGCACAGGTTCTCACCCTGGCACATTCTCTAGTCTGAAGAGAATGAAGAGGGTCTGAAGAGGTTGAAGAGGGTCTCTTCAACCCTCTGCACGGAGGAGACAGCGCCTGCAGTTCCAGACCACCCAGGACAAACATAACTCCAGCACCACTGCAGAGCTGCACACCTCTTCCTAGAACTAGAGCACTGAGAGCATTCTGCATTTCCACACACTTCAGCTTCCGCTACTGGACAAAACAAAGAACAGGATGGGCAGGTGCTTCAGAAGCCAGCTGGATTCTCCTGCAGGCTGTCCAAGAGACATTCAGATCTGCTGCTGCAAATGAGCAGCAGTGTTGCATTCACTTTATTGCCTCAGTTTCCCCCATGATTCAAATCATTCCTGAGGCCACTGTAACACAAACAGCTGTCTCCCACCCTCATACATGCCACCAGCCCCAGGACATCTGCCTGTGCCATGCTGCCAGCCCCCATTTCCTTTGGTATGCCCCACAGCTCCATCTGCTGCAGCAACATCACAGCCTAGGCTTCCTTCCCTGGAATGAACCTTTTGGATCTTCCTCGCCTGTGTGGCTAGTTCTACTCATGGGAGCAGAAGCAGCACCACTCAGAGAGAGGTCTTTAATCCCAGGAACAACCCCAGGTCATTCCAAAGCTGAGCTTCAAGAACTAGTGCCTACAGGCAAGGAGAAGCACCTACAAAACCTACTCCATCCTGGTTCAGCTTTGCTCCAAAGCTGCATGCTAAAAGGCTTTTAACATGAAAAAAGGGTAGGAAAGAGCCCTCTGATGGATCTGCTTTCCAGGACAGCAGAGTACAAAGGGTAATGAAGAAACCATTGCTGGCACTTCCCCTCATTTCTTCTTCCCACAAAAGGGAAGCAAAGACAGAGAACAGAATAAAATCAAAGAGCCAGACAGAGATGGCTCAGAAGCACGATCTCTCCAGGAGCTGCTCAGACAGACATGCTTGGCCACTCTGCCTGCAAATCCAGGAACCCAGGAAGAAGGTGCCCAGCCCTGCAGCTGGGCAGAGCCTGGCCTTTCCCCTGCTTCACTGCCTGAGGTCAGGGAGCAGGCTGGAGGAAAGGCGACCTTCCCACCCCTATCCAGGCAGGAGAATAGCAACCACAAGCAGCAAATTATAGCACCAGGTCCCAGCTAGAGCCTCCCCTCAGCCCACACAGCACTAAATCAAGGCTTTTTAGTGATGCCTTGGTGGGATTTTCTTCCTGGGCATCACCCTCAACAGTGACAACCACCCCAAATGTCCCCAAGAATCTCCTACAGAAATAGCAGTGGGAAAGCTGTGCAGAAAGCCTCAGTTAAAAGTGCACAATGCTCCAGTTCCTTGAAGAAACCTGAGCTGGATCCAGATCCCAAGACCTCAAAGACCTCTAGGGAGCATACTTTGATATTTGTGACACAGAGAAAAGCCACACAGGGTTGATTGTTTAGCCTCTCCATTTAAAGAAATTTAGCTATGCACAGTCAGAGGGGAAAAGTGCTGACATTATGAGGATTTTTTGCCCCTTAAATGGTGCAGCTTCTTCCTGATCTCTATGCTAATACCTGCATTACTGCTGAGGCAATTATGAACAGATAAAACCCAATAAAGTCATGCAAGAAAAGCAACAAGTGCTTCTATTCCATGCTCTTTGAAGCAAGCATCCAATCTTTCTGCACCACAAACTCTCCTAGACAAAGGCAAACATAAGCAACAGCCCCTGTAACACACAGCCACTTCAAAAACATGCCAGCCTGAATCCCACTGTCCTATCCAAGCAGAAGATCTCATTACCTCTTTTCTAATCAGTGTGAACCACAAGTACCCTCTGCCCACACTCCAAAGGTGAGGAGCTGGCACAATGGTATAGCTGACTGAACACCAATGTCACACCAAGTGAGCTGACAGAAACTGCCAAAGTTTCCTGCTCTGCCCAAGCAGATGCTGGATCCAGCTCCAGTTCAGCTGATGCTGCCCATTAAACAAGGGGGCTTTTGTATACAACCTTCCTTTCTTTGTGGCCACTTAAATACCTCGTATCACTGCTAAGGAGTTGGAGTCCCATTTCCTTTGGTCCAGCAAGAGAGCTGATAGGGGTGGTTTAGATAGATGCTGTATTTATGTGTGACAAACCAAATGAGAGAGAGACTGGAACAGTTCACAAACACCCAGGAAATCTTCCAGAACCCAGAACATAGGTTAGAAATCTAGAAAACTATGTGGCCTTTCTCAGCAAAGCTTTCCTGCAAGAAAGGTAGCCAGACACAGCTCAGCAGGACAGCTTGGCAGAGCCCTGACAAGAACACTGCAGGGTCAGGATGGTGGCATGGTCCAGGACTGGTGAGGACTGTTTCATCCAGTCCCTGCCATAGTTGGACTTGGCTCCTACAAATAGCTCTAATTCGACCTGGAAAAAATGAGATGCACACAAAAAAGTGAAGCAGAGGGAGGGGAAGCATGCTAGAGAAAATGTATACACATCTTTCAAACTGAATTTACAAAAGATTGCTGGCAAAATTAAATTTACTGCAGAGCAAAGGGAGTTAAGGCCCAAAATGCAGTCAAGCAGCTCTAATCCCTAAACATCGGGATTATCTCATGACAGCTACACTTGGGTGTCCACTCAATACCACTGTAAAATGTAGATCAACAGAATGCTTCAATGAACTGGAACTCGTTACCTCTAATTGCTTCTCTCACTTCTCTTCTGGATGTTCCTCTGATCCCTCAGCCAGTGCATTTCAACAGCAAACACACAGACAGAAGGTCAAGTAATATCAGAGATGGGCAAATTAAATAAGAGATTTCCAAACAACAAAAACATCTGCCCTTCTTTTTCACTTCATACAAAAACTAAGGTTTGCCGAGTGCCACAAGACAAGTCAGCAGCATAGAGTGACAGGTTTTAAAACATCTTCAACTAATGTGATTGCTAACATTTTCCAGAGGGGCAGAGGTTTCTGTGAAGCCAACCAACCAGTGCTAACAACAGGCTTTATTTTTCCAAGCTAACAGGGGTATGTCCTTCAGCAGCAGTTTCCAGGGGGCCACAGACCACACACAGAATCCTGCTCAGATCCATCTCAGCTTCAGTTTGGCTTCCCTACCTCTAGTGCAAACGAAGCAGTTGATTCATTTTATTTTATTTTACTGCTGCCTCCTTTGCATCTCACATGTTCTGACACTCCTGCTGCCACCAGCCTCACCACAGCAGTGGCTGAAAGGGCGGCCACAGTAAAGCACAAAGCCAGCACAGAACACAGCTGCTAAACCTTCAGTGACCAGCACATCTTTGAGACAACCTCGAACACACAAGTGCAAACCCCCAGTGCAGAAGGGCAAGGCAGGGGCCCTGCTTGCTGCATCACTGGGAGGAACAGCTGACAGAGGGTATTGCACAGGATGTGCCTGGGAGCTGCTTCAAACTCAACTAGGTGGGCAACCTTTCCAACATGCAAGGGAGAGACCAAGCCTCCTGCAAAATACCAGAGTGCTCCTGTTTCTAAACAGGAATTCTGAAAGGGAAAATAAAAAGCTTATGTCTACAGCTGGTACACATATGCAGAAGGAAACCATCTCCAGTAGAGCCAGACCTCCGTTTGGCTTCCAACCTCACAAATGTGGCCATCACCTTTGAACACAAACCTCTGGAATCTACAGAGAAATACTGAGAGAGCCAGGAGGAGTACTAAAGCATGCAGAATACTTCACTTGGGCTTTCCATTTTCCTGAATATAGCGAGAAAAGAGCCAACATTAAAGCACTCTTAACAACTCTAAGATCCCAACTTTCAGTCTGTTTGCCAAAGGTTTTCTTTGAACTGGAGATTTTCTAAATGTTCCCAGACTGTGTCAAGTCTAACTCATAACACTGAAATATTTAAAAAAACAAAGGGCAAAAGCAAACAGAGAAACAACAACAAACTCAGAGGTGATTCATTACGTCTCATCACATCAGCAATCCTCTGTCGAAACAGCATCCCAGGAAACCTCATCCTGGATCCAAGGCAGGGGTCAAAAGATTGGAACTTCATTTCTTGTACTGTAATATCTTGAATCCCCTGCACTGCTCTGCATCTCTTTACAAAGACAGCCATGCCATGAAAAATAAGAGGGAGGAAAAAGCTAACCTGATTACACAGCTTTTCCACAATTTACTGGAACTAGATGTTCTCTTCTGTAAGATTTAAAAATACAGACTTCCAAAGGGTCTCTCACAGCACAAAAGCTGTTATTCACTGGTCCCTTCCCGATTACAACCCCAGTCAGCCCTCTTACTTGTAAACCAAAACCTATCTGGAAATTATCAGCAGACTGATTTCTTGCCATCCTCTGGAGCACCACAAGCAGGCCACAGCTTGGACAAGGTCACTGGTTGTCATGAAGCGCCAGTCATGTCCCCACTCTCCCCTTCCTGTGGCACCCTGCAGTTCGAGGTTTCCAGTCACTGTGCTGGAAAGAAGTCAGGCTGGTAGAGGGTGTCACAGACCATCTCTTGGCTCACGGTAGGATGAGAAACCGCAGACTTTCTTGTGGAGCAAAGACTTATCGTCTATTACATCATCTTTTAGTCACAGGGGACTGATCTCAACACCACTAGTCATCTTTATGAACCCTGTGCAGACATGGCTGAATGACAACACAAAGTCACCACTCATAGCTGCCACTAAAGGTTTATGTGGCCTGGGCAAGGCACAGACCACAGCTGCATTAGCTGTCTGTCCTGACCAGCTGGCCATGCCCATGGTTGCAAGAAGAGTAATTCTGCCAAATACTCAAGGATACTGAGCACACAAGTCACTCATGAAAGAGGAACAAGGATCAGCTCTGTTCACACCTTGCGTCTAATTCCACCCGTGTATTACCACCAGGTATAATTTTAATTTACTAACCAGCCTAGACCCCATAAAGATGTTAAATCAAAATTTAGCTTGGGGACTAAACGAGGAGTTGATTAACTCGTTCAAGCCCATGCAAAGCAAGGGGAAGATATTTTAGTAACTTTTCCAGCAGTGTAAACTGTCTGGTACACCTCTAGCACCTGAAAGGGGAAGACAAAAAGAGCACCCTGGAATTACACCCTTGTCTGCAGTTTGAAAGATAAAGGGACACTTCCCAGCCAGCCACAACATTTCTCATCTTTCATCACACAAGGAACAGAGGAGGAGAGTGATTGTTGCAAGGGTACTTTCTCTTCCATCTGTGCAGCAGTCAGTATTTTCTGAGGAGAAGCAAATACAGCTGCATCAACAACTGCATTTCAGGGCAGTTTCACAAGTGACTTAGGCTAATATAACTTTCTTTTTTTGGCTTCTCCCCTGTGTTAGGCATTATTTTTACCCAGATCAGCAAGCTGATCCAAACGATTCAACCATCCAAGTCAGCAAACAGAGCACGAGGCAGTTCCTTGCTAGTATTTATACAGTTAAAAAGCAGCAGTACCTTTGGGGCCCTGTATTTCCAAAGCTTACAAACCTATCCAAATACATCCAGGTGACATTCCTGGCCGGTAGCATTTGACTTTTGCCATTTATGGAACAGAGAGAGCTAAAAACCAGCAGTTCCTGGTAGACCTTTTCCTCCCACGCCACGATTAACTGAAATATGTCCCAGAAGCAGATAGCAGCCCTGATCCGATTTGTCCCAATCCCAACTCAAGCAGCTTTACACCACCCTCCTAACAAGATCAGCACTGGCCAAACACCATTTATCCAGCCTGATCAAAGATGGATTAGATAATGAAACCCTAACTGCATAAGCTGTCTGAGCATGCTGGCCTGAGACAGCAGAAAACAAGAAGCCCAGTAAATGTAAGGGCTACATGAAGCTTTTAGGGACCCCCAGCCCCAAGGTCTTAATAACTGGCTACTGTCTTATCTTCCTATAGCCTAGTTTGGATATTTCATGCTAACAGATCCCCAAAAATCTATTAGTTTTACAGCTACATTAGTAATTTCTACAGCTAAATGATTTATTTCAGCATTACACGCTGTGTTTATATCCTGAGCCATTGGTAGGTACAGGTTACTCAAAGAAGAAATGGTGGTGGGCATAGCATTCCATGATTCCTTGCTATCAGCACAGAGACACGAGGTCACCAAGTTTACACAGCAACAGCCCTGGCTCTGGAACAGGAAGTAGAAAATTGACAGGATCTCCAGGAAAAACAAGGTACAATGGTTGCTGGTCTTATTTCCAGCTTTCAGAGAGCCTCCAGTACATATGAGAGGGAGAAAAAAAAACATCAAAGAAAAGGCTCTTTCTTCCTCTTGTAAGCATTACATACAGTTAAACATAGAGGATTTACTCAAAAGAAGCTGCTATTCTAAAATAAGGTACTTCAAAAGAAGGCACTATCTGACCAGAAATCCTCATGAAGGGCAATCTTGTGTTTTGCCTTTTAAGTAAAAAGATATCGAATTTCCCAAACATTAAAGAACACATTTTTCCTACCACTGATGTTATTGGTAAGTTTGGCTTCAAATTTGGTACTTCTTGCTTGCAAACATGAGAAGAGTCTCCAAATACATAAACTACAGTTTTTAAAACTAAAAAAAGTCAAGGGAAACTTCTGGACATAGAATTATAGAATGGTTTGGGTTAGAAAGGACCTTAAAGATCACCTAGTTCCAAATAACAGTATGTATTTGTACATATATACATACACACATATATATGTTCATTCTCATCTTTTGTAATAAAAGGATTGACTTTTTTTTTCCACATACATATGTATGGAAAGATTAAAATTGCACTAAGAATGCCAAATAAGTACAATATGGGTGTCCTAATCTGAAGAACAGCTACACTGACTACAGACACACTTAAAAACTGGGCTCTGCTAGTTGCACCTCACCTAATTTCTCCACTGTTTCCCACGATTTGGTATAGAAATAAACCCCAGCTTTCTGCTAATTAATTCCACAATCAATCCCTTGTATCATGACGACCAGCACTACACACTGCTTCACACACACACTGTTGTAGCCCCATGGCTGAACACTGCAATCTTACTATCTTGCATTATCAGACCAGACAAGACACTTTTCAATGTAAATACAGGGGGGAATCTTTTATCTGTAGAGAAATTGTACTCATTTGCAATTAACAAAAAAAAAAAAAAAAATCAGACTTTTCAGACTTTTACTAAACCAGCCCAAGTCCCTTCCTGGGCAATTTACCCAGGTTTACATCAACAACAACCAGTTAAACCACTATATGCAGGGTAAACTGGTGTATTTTCGGTAACTACACAGGATCTCTGCCTCAGTTCGACTCTGAAGAGCTGGAGGAATTTCATGTCACCATGCTTGTACACTCATTCACAACTCCTAGCAAGGCACACGGTATAAACCCTCCGATGCTGAGCATCTTTCTCCTTGCAATTGTACACATTGCCTGAGTCATACTTGACACCTATGTGTGGGAGAACACACTACCTCAAGGGATAAAAGAGCGCTGCACGATTTTGGCTGGCCCTCGGGAGAGCACAAGCAGCAGCATTTGGGTATGAAGCTCCAGCAAGAGCTCAGGCCACACCATCACACTCGGGAAATCATCATGGGGTGGAGAGACCACCATGAAAGGCTGAACATCAGACAGAACCACAAGCAAAACCTTCCTGCTGCAAGCCGTTTAAAAAATAAATAGTTCTTGGGCATGAAAACTGGGGACAGCCTAGGAAATATATAAGGGAAGAGTGCTGGCCAGCATTTGGCATCTTGATGAGAAGCACCACGGAAAGAATAGGATGCTCCCTTTGGAAAGCCAAGTGCACTTACCAAGCCCAAAGAAGGTGAGAAGAGAAACAAGTTCGCATGAATAAATCACGCTGTTTCCAAAGGGCTCTGATATTCTCATCCCGAGAGACAGAAGCAGAAAGGCCAGTGCAACTGCCATAATAAAACAACCCTCCACAACACCGAGACAAAGGGAGCCAGAAACACCTTGGCAGCATCACCCCACGAACACAAAGGCCAATGCACCTGAAATAAGCGATGTTTTGGGGACGATCAAACCGCACTGGCAGGAGACGACAGAAACGTGGGATTCTGAACCAACCTAGAAGACGCCCCACTACCCCGCTTCCCTCCCTTCCCAAGCAGCACCTGGGATTTCTCCTGGTGTTGTACAAGCACCGAGCGCCGCGCGTAAACCCCGCCGACCCCGGAGCGCTGCCGGCGCCCCGCACCCGGCCCCGACACCAGGGCCCCCCGGTCCGCCCGGCGATGCCCGGACCCGGCGGCGGCTCCCGCAGGGCCCCGCGCGGCCGCCCCACGTGCTGGGCTGCGCCCCGGGAGCCGCCGGGCTCGGCCCGGGGAGCCCAGGGGGGAGCCCCGCTCGCCCGGCCGCCCGCGGGGAAAGGGCCGCACGCCCGAGCGCAACGCGCCGAACCTCGCAAAGCGAAATCAAACGCGGCCCGGCCCGGCCGAGCCCCGGGGAGGAAGAGCCGGGGATGGCCCGGCCCTGCCCGCTACCTGCATGCCGCCGCCGTCGGCCTCCGCCTCCGTCCGCAGCCGCTTGCTGTGGCCGCCCTCCGCGCCGTCCCCGCCGGGCATGGGCTGCTCCAGCTCCGGCTCCCGCTTCACGCCGCGGGCGGACCCCGTGCCGCCGCCGGCCAGGAGCTGCGGCTGTGGCTGCTGCTGCTGCTGCTGCGGGGGCTGGCCGCCCTCCGCCATCCGCGCCGCCGGAGCCCCGGCCGCCCCCCGCCGCGANGCGCCGCGACCGGAGCAGCAGCGGGCGCGCCGGGCTCCGACCCACCGGAGCGCCGCGATCACGGGCTCGGCGGCGGCTGGGGAGGGGCCGCAGCGGGGCCGCGGCCGTCTCGTTGGCCGAAGGAGTGCGCGGCGCCCAGCCCTCGGGCAGAGCCGGGTCCCCCTCACGGGCCGGTCGGTCTGAGCGGGGCTGCCTCTCGGCGTGAGGCTTCCGCAGCGCTTCCACAAAGAACTGGGGCGAATCCGAGG